>BEXV01000252.1:161538-185473 GCA_003118195.1 Hemicentrotus pulcherrimus | reverse complement strand
AGAGAGAGAGAGAGAGAGAGAGAGAGAGAGAGAGGGGGATACAGAGAGAGGGAGAGATAGAGTGAGAGAGGGGGGGCAGAGTGTGTGAGATCGATGTGCGATTACAAATAAAAAATTAAAAAACAACAAATACATGTACACATGCATATGCTCACAGGAAACAGCACTTGTTTTCTATCATCAACACACAGAAATGCAACTTGGCTGCAGATGTCCATGAATCTTAGACAGGCATTAACTTATCCTCATTTCTCTCCATTCTTGTCACATCTTTTTTCTTACAAAAACGTCTTAGTAGATCAGTCCTCCAACTTCTTTATACTACAGACACTTTCTCTCCACTAACAACCATGCCATCAAATCAATACAACTAAAACTTAATTAAACATAATTATTTACAAGCCATTCATAATTTGATATATTCATTTTTTAATGTTATACATTTCATTAATATTAACATGTATGAAAAATATCCCATTCTTAACAGTTGATGTCTAAAGAGGATTTACAGAAAGCTGCATGAAAAAGGTAATTCAAGCTACCGGTATCACAAAACGAGGTCAATAAAAAAATAAGTGAAAAAAGAAAATCTTCCGAACTGGGTATGATTGTCAACACGAGAATTAATTTTTTTCTTCAAAGGATGATCTTTTTGCCTTGGATATTAGATATGGTTTGCATATTTACTTCATTAGGGTAATGTTGCTGTGCTGACATTAAAAATCAATAAAATTAGTCTCAATGTATCAACGGGTCAAAACACTGTTTAAAAAATATAATTCCATACACAATATTGTAAATATGTGTGCTTCATTGACAAGACAAATAAAGGAAAAAAAGGGGGGAAAATGCTTGAATCAGGGGCACATTATTTTATCTCTAATTGTCATCGATTCTAGTTTCCAACTCTGAACCTGAAAATAAAAAACTTGACTGACACTTGGTACTAAAATGTATTTCAATGTATACAGAATTGGTATAAAATTTTACCAAAATGATAATATAATAAGTCAATGGAATAGACATGACTCTTAAATATTTGTTTACCTGCATGGATGTTTGTCATGCATTATTTGTGTCTTCGGCGTAACAAATGAATGTGACCAATATGCCTATGCCTACATTCATTCAATTCATCACAATTTGCTACTACATGTACATCGGGCAATCTGAATCAGATTACACAAAACAGACAATAGGAACGTGATGGAGATGTTGTAAGCAATTATAGTAGATGTAGTTAAATAACATTGCTACTAATTTCTATGTTACTGGATGAAACAAGATCTTCATGAAACGGTGAGGCATGCCTCCTACATTCCCCAAAGATCAGTCCATATCGGTACTATACAAATATACTCTAGTATTTGTTAATCTACGAAAGGCACACAGATGTCACGTTGTTTCCTGAGATGCATTGGTGCTCGCTAGTACTGATTGCACTATCCTCTGGATGGCTTGTGATGAAGGGGATGATGGGAAGGTCTCGATGAAACTCTTGCCTCTTTCAGAGCAGTTCGCCAGTTGAGGGTCTAGTGGAATGTTACCTGTGGAAAAGGCAAAATAAAAGATACATATATTGTACCATTTTATGGTGTGATGTTAAAAACATTCACTAAAAAGGTGATTTCATGCGGTGGTCAGGAAGTTCAAATGCCTCATTATTCTTGTGGCTAAAATTCTTCTTATACTTGTCATTTCTGTCTTTACTTTTCTTTTTCTCTGTGTCCTCCTACTTTCCTCTACCATTTTCTTCCATTTTTCTCCTCTTCATTTTGCTTCTCTTGCATCCTCTTCTACTTTTCATTTGCACCTTTACCATTCTCCTTCTCCTTTTTCTTCCTCCCCTTTTGGCCCCTATATCACCTCCTCTTTCTTTTCATTCATGTATTTCTTTCTTCATTCGTTCATTTCTTTCTTTATGATTTTGAAGACATACATCACAACAGTGATCTGACATTTGTTCCCAGGCATTTATAACAAAAGAGATGGGTAGCTTTGTGATTGGGTTTAAGGTTAGGGTTATGTACAGTGTTGAGTCCATGGATGGAGTTAAGAATGTGGTTACTGACATGACACTGGGGCATGTGTCGCGCTAGATCTAGAGATGGATACCTACTCACCTAGATAGGGTACTTGGCACTCCTTTGCCAGGGATTCTCCTCCTCCTTGGGAGAACACATTGGAACATTCCTGTAACAAGCAAGTGAGAATAACAAACATTGTGAAAACACATGTGCTTCAACACAATGACTGAGAAGAAAAGGAAAGAATAAATTTATCTTGGGCAGAGGTGAAAATATTGTCTCATTTGCATGATATATAAAATTGAGAAAATTTTCAGCTTCGGTTTAGATTACAATGTGAAATTACTGAACATAGTCAGCATTTTAGCAGCCAAAACCTTTTTGAAAAAATATTAATCTATTCATCATATGATGAGAAAAAGAGAGAAGAGTTTCATGTGATTATCAATATTCACACGTTACTCGCAAGAATAATTTCAAGTGAAATATGTGCCCATATTTATCAAAAACTTGATTTTTTAACTACATATATTTGTTGGAAAGTATAATCTCTTTGATTTCTCTATATGATCAGGCTATAAGCTGCTTTAGACGGCATAATGGTGAGACTTACTGCACAGTGAGGGCAGACAAACCCGCTCATGTTTTCTACCAGTCCTAAGACTCGAAGCTTTGTCTTCCTGCAGAACGTTAGCTCTCTTCTTACATCTCCTACTGCTACTGCCTAAAAAGATAATTAGAAAAGAAATCTGCTTTAATACAAGATTTGTTGCATACAGGAATCCAACAGTTATTCAATTCAAGAATGTACCATATTTTAACACTGACATGTGCTGGATGAAGAAAAAATATACAGCTGTTACTTGATTCAATTCAATTCAATTCAATTCGTTTATTTTCCACAATAATAAAAGTACAAAGATGTACATTACATATAACAGATATATACATGTATATACCATAACAACAACAAATACCAAAACAAAATGTGAACATTTACAGTAACATTGACAAAGAGGAAAATGAGCATAAGTGAATGATTAAAGTGTAATGATATAGAACATGTTATTATTGCGGAGGGAGCCAACTGGAAGACAGGAAAATAGTCTTAAGTGCATTGGTACCCATCATGATTCAATCCATTGGAAAATGGAGGTATGTTGTTCAAGCTCTAAAGAACCTGAAAGAGTCTTTTATGGCTTGAAAGCATTGTTTCAGTTGCCTCGCAATGCTCAAACATTGGGTACATAGTAATGAGGTACAGTAAGGGTTGCAAGCAAGATTATAAAATAAAATCATATTAAAATGAGCATATGACATGAACTTGTATTACTCTTTAAGCCCTGAAATGGAAAACATCTAATACTTAGCACATAGTATCACTTCAAATATACAATAAATAAAAATAATCATTCTGGAGAACCCTTGGAATCAGGGTCACAAAGGGTCAACTATGTCAAAGAACAATAATGACGATGACTTTCTCACCTGAGGAGTTGTAACGAGGACAGCACCATCAGGGTTTTGAGACTGAAGATTCTCCACCACTGTGATGTGTTCATCTGATGTACCTGTAAAGATTGTCAACAATTTGTAAAACGGTTGAACGATGCTCAAATCAGTTGATGCTAGCTCAATAAAATTGATATTTAAGGCTCCCGTTTTACCAAAAATAATAGCATTATATTACATTAATAATAATCAGTAAACATTGGTCTGTTAGTGATTAAAACTCAATTTCACCAACTACTGAGGCAAAATATACCCCCCCCAAAAAAAACAAAAAAACAAAAAAACAAACAAACACATACACCTCTTTAACTAGCATCTCAATGGGCAGAGAGCCCCAATATGCCAAATGTTAACAGTATGAACATCTTGCTATTGATTTGGCTGATGAGCTATCTCACATATGAACATCAAGGTACCTGAGATTCAACATTTTAGCTTCTGATTTTCTTTATTTTCAAACTAATAAAAGAAGCAGTCAAGAAGTTAATTGTCAAATACCGGCTCAACAACATGTAAAGTATGAATAACAAAAAGGGAAAATGCCAAATAAATGATAGAAAATAACATATTAATGTGTAATATTATATTAGATGTATCAATTTACTTTCTGAATAAGTCATGATTATGAAACCATACTAACCTGGTGGAGTATCTATAATAAGGTAGTCCAACTCTCCCCATACAACATCAGTCAAAAACTGCTTTATCATTGCTGGAAGAGAGAAACACACAGAGAGGGTGGATGAGGGATAAAATACAGCTACAACCAGTTGCGCCTTTACAGCAATGTTAAGCCTGCACATGATCATAAATGCATTATGGGGTTGTAAAACATTCTTGCTTGTGCTTTCTTTAGCACAACATATTTTCATAATTATGATTAAGATTGTATTTGTTATTCCGAAGTGATCCTTGATATCTTCGTAAATCTTTTTTTTTTCTTCTTAATCATACTTTTACCTTTAAAAAGATCAATGGTAATAAGGTAAATCCATGATGCAAAGCATACACATGTTTTATGTGTGTCATTAGCATCGTTAGATGAGACTTCTAAACAACATAAAACCCATTATTCTAAATATAGTTTTTTTTAAGTTTCGAGAGATTTTGAGAGATGAAAAGTTTTTTTTCTTCATACCATTCTTCTTGGGGCCTCTCCATACCACTGCATCATCTTGATTACCGAGAAGAAAACTGATGGACATGATCGCTAGATTGGGATCAGGGTAGACTGGAACCCACCTGTGGAAGAGGTATGTTGATCAAATTAATGATTAGTTACTGGAAAAATCCAATGGCCTAAAAAGAATAATTGATTCTATACCTCATTATGCCTTCTTGATATCCGTCTATCTTTCCCTTCATTTTTGTCCCCTCTTGCTTGCCTTTGGCATTCTTTACTGATTCATTTTATCTTTACCTAATTTCCATTCTCTTTGAAAAAAACTTCTTGACACACTTTGTTTTCACCTCTTTTCCTTTCCTTTCTCTCAAATCAATCAAAAAATGAAAAGCTGTCATTTTTCTTTTTCATATCAAGCCCCCCCCCCCTCTCTCTCTCTCTCTCTTTCTCTCTCTCGTCTCTATCTCTCTCTCTCAATTTCCTAACTGCTATTCTTGTTTTGGGCAAGAGCTATGACATCTCAACCTTTCAAACAACTTCTTTGATTACATTGGGGGCATTGCTACCCACTAGACCATTTTGAAAGGGGGTGAGCAATGTAGGATCAAAATTGCGAACAATTTAGCCCCCAATTTTGAAATTAAAAAACAAAATGTTTCATAGATTATCAATACACTGATTAGGAGAGCAACAAAAGTCCTCTCTCATCTCCCTCAAGCAATACTCTTCAAACTTTACACATTAATTTTTAACCTATCCCAATACTCCATACTTCGCCGTCCTGACACAGATTGAAATTTTAGGGTTCATGTGCATGGGATCCTTGTCTTAATTTTGATCTTGGTGGTGTGTGTACCCTGGGGGGTGTTTCAAAAAACATGTCAGATGTTGTTATGAGCTACTGAGATCCTTTGCTTCTGATTGGTTATCAGCAGATTTGTCACTGATATTTGTCTTTTGTTATTGAAAAAAGGCTTTGTGAAACGGGTCCCTGGACCCATGTTATCGTCAACCTCCGCCTATACATCATCCTTACCCCTGTGGACATTGGTGTACATCATGTCCCTCCACTCCTACCATACGTGGGATGCTTGGTCCACATAGATCAATGTCCAAGATTCCAACCTGCAATATAAAAAGAGTTTTTGTAAGGTCAATATATCCAGTCACTTATAATGGGAACTCCCCTTAAACACAATAAATTAAAAACATGCAACTTCTATCATAAATTTTCCATTAGAAAGACATCATTTTTTAATATGAACATTTATATATAAGAAGATTCATGACATTGTTGTTAGAATCTGACATTAAGTTCTCAAATTCTTGACACAGTTTTGAGTGTAACAGGCCCTACAGCATGGATGAGAAGTGTAATTTCACACACCGCCAATAGGCGTGTTTCATTCTGTCACATCTTAGTTTCCTCATTCCCACTCCAGACCAGTCTCCATAGACTTTACACATAACTTGCTGGTGATAGAATTAAGCTAGCCCGGCCTAATAACCGGTATAACTCAATATTGAGTTTCCTGCTTGCTAGCCCGGTATGAAAATCAGTATAACTCAATATTGAATTTCCTGTCTGCATTATAATTTTTTTGCGATCTAAAAATCTGAAAATGATTATTTTTTTTGAAAAATTCCATATTTTTATCAAGCTTTCAGTCGATTAATTATGAAAAAAAATATAACTAGATCTATATTAACATAAAACAATCTTGCAAATAATGAATAATGAAATAGATGTCTCATTATGAGCTTGATAAATGGGACGGAAACCTCGCCCCGGCCCCGCAATCGAGTTTTATTGGTCTCAGTTTCAGTAAATACGATACCACACAAAGATATACACGTGGGGCAACAGTAAGGTATATGATTCATCATTTTCTTGTATTACCTATTTTGGGGAGAATTTTCTTACCTTGTTTCCTGCATTTTTAAGACCAAGTGCCAACTGAGTTGCTACTGTGCTTTTTCCAACGCCTCCCTTTCCCGACAAAACAAGAATAGTATGCCTCACATTCGCCAAATTATTCTTGACTTCGTCCATGGTCGAGTTATTACAGTGGTATCTTCGAAAAAGCAAATTTTGGCTGAAAAGGTAGAAAGGGTGCATTCTATATCCAATTTAGTATATCCAATTTAGTGATTTTAAATCGGAATAATTTATTATGTAGGATAATTCTTTACAATATCTCATAACTTGAGCAAGTCATAAACATTTGAAACACATAAATCATAACAAACTTTGCTGTATCTCAAGTTTCGATCTTTGTTCATTTTATTTTTAGTTTGCATTTTGCAGGATACCGTAATATTTTTGTGCATTGTGCAAAAAAGATTTTACATGTTTATGTTATGGATTTCTCTGCAATTCTGGCTGTTCACAATTTATGGCGGATAGGGAATTTGTTCATGGCAATTTTCTTCTCTCTCGCATCATATGTACAGGTATGTATTCTATTTCATATGTGTGTTGTAGTTGTTTGTATCCCGGTTCCCTAGCATAAGTTTTGTTCTCTTCAGTCCCACATGTAATAAAATGGGTTGTGTCTTGTGATGACCTTCCTTCACTCTTCAGACAGTCAGTGTTAAATTACATCTATTTCCTTGGCTTCGTGTTTCTCTCAGTGTTGTGGTTTTCACTCATACCTGTCATTTATCGAGTTATGAAACTTGGATGGCAGCAAGCCATGACAAATGTATAAAAGAGACAGTCCATGATCAGCAGTAGATGTAGAAGAACTGGTGAGTGGTGGTCAGGGGGCCGTTTCTCGAAACCAACTCCATGACAGTCATATCTTTGTCTGCGACCTACGGAGATGTCATGAAGTGGATAAACCGTTTCACGAAGCCATGACAGACAAGATATCGACGCTAGCGGCTCAAGAACATAGTCTTTGTCACGATCCATTTGATTTATCACGAATAACCAAAAACATGTTTTGGGGCTAAAATTGTTCAAAAAGATATATATATACATAAAAATTCTCCTAAAATAAATAACAAATGGTGTCATTATCAAATGAAGATCATTGAACGATTTGAATATTTCTGTAAAGATGCTTAAATTGAAGAAAAACCGGTAAGTGTTTTTTTTCTCGACAGTCCAATCAAAAGGTAGTTAAAGGATACCGTAATGTGATAGTTTATCAAGACATACTTTTTAGTTTTATGTGACAACGAATTTTAGGAAAAATAACTTTTCTCAGCCAGTTTTATGCTAGAGTCTCATAGATACTTGTTATATAATTGATTTGATATCAAAAATATAATTTGGAAGAAGTAATTAGAGAGTGAATAATAATGCACATAGGCCCCCAAAGGTATGTGGTATCCGAAGAAAAGACTATGGATCAACTATGAAAAATGATGTGTAACATTCTTATATCTTTTAATTATATGTTATAGTTTAATGATTTGTGATTTAATGTTTATATTCAGCTTTTTAATATTTCTGTATAATTTTTATTATCACTTCTTAACATTTGCATTTCGCATCCCGGAGATTTACGTACCGAACTCGTCTATATTTTTCTCAAAATGATAGTGAAACTAACCCTACATTTCGCGGCCTATAAAAAAGCAACAATCGGACTTGTGATGGCGCTTTACAGCAATTAAAAATATATGACATGTTCGGAGCAGTGACAACTCGCTTGTCGCAGAAGTTGTCGCTCATCTTGGCAAAGACAGCTTCATGAAACACTTAGCTGACAAGTTGCGTGACAGTGGCGAGATGTCGTTGATCTTGTAGTTATGACGGTTTCGAGAAACGGCCCCCTGAGCGATTCGAATTAAGTTAATATGATCAACACTGTCCCAACCCTGTGCATGTGAAATAAGTTAACTCTAGAACATAACCGACCCTGAAGAAGTGACTGAGGATTACAGGATCTACCTCTCCTCATTTGATGATGATGATGATAATGATGAGACTAATATGGTAGGAAAAAAAACGCACATGAAAATTGATAAGATAATTTTCACTTTATTATCCCCAGAAATATGTAAAAATTAATATTTGCATTTATTGGTCCTGTTATTTCTTCTTTTCTTCTACAGCATAATGATCCTGATGCAGGGATATGGATTGTAAGTAATCACAGATTGACCTCGACCAACCCCCTCCCCCCATCTTAATCATTATTTTTTGTCTTCTTCTTTTGTTGTTTTATGTTTTGTTGCAGATTCTTTTATATGAGTGGCACTGGTTATTTTTATATTAATACATGTTAAGTTTCATATAATTATATTTGTAGTAGTACATTTTCTTGAAAACTTAATGATGATAGTATGCAAGTATGAAAATATGCAATTACTAATGCTGTGATAAATCAATCAATGAGTGAAAGAGAGGTAGATAACTACATATAAAGTGTCACAATGTTGTGATCAGCCTACCAAGCAATACGTTCCACAACTTCTTTATAGCACATAAAGAACAACCTGACCATAAGTGTGAAATCCAAATAAACCTGACCAGATATGACCGATTTGCATATTCGATACCGAATGAGATTCAGTAGATTTAAGATCCTCTTTTAAATTTATTGATTTCATCCATTGTTTGTTTTGTTGAAATAAAATATTTCATTGCTGGTATAGGTTTGACTTTCAATTAATTCCTTTTCAGGTTGCCTACGGTATTCCAGCATTTCTATGTGTTGCACAGTGTGTGAGTCCAAGCATATCAGGTAAAAAGACAAACTTAGGAAGTAATTTTGTATTACCCAAACCAGTATGATGGTTCTATACTGTGATTAAGTATATTGGTAATGGGTTTTTCTTGCTGTGTCTTGTACTTCAGGAATGATGTACTTCATTTAAAATTTCTCTTCTCTGTGACATGAAAATGTTGACACAATTTACTTTATCACAGCATACCAGTGAATTTCAAATATACTCTTTTAATTTCAGTAGATGAATTAAATTATGAAACTTAATTCCGTTAGCTTAATTCATAATTATTTATATCTTTCTATTGTAATTCGTATCTTGCTTTAGTAATGCTTACTTTTCATGTAAGTACATGTACCTACCCAGTATTCTAAACTGCGTAAGTCCATGTACCTACCCAGTATTTTAAACTGCAGACTTTTAAATTTATTTATTGATATATTATACCTGCACCCACTCTCTGCAACATGGATTGTTTTCATAGGAGGCAGGAGACAGAAAATGCACTGTATTTTGACATGATGACATCATTAATTTACATTTCTTTTCTAGATAATGTATTATGGCGTTACATGACAGCGTTTCATCTGGTGCTCTGTGCCTGTGGAGAGGGGTATATTCTCTCCCATATCTACCTGACTAGCGGGGCTGCTGGCAAGCACGCTCAACAGTGGTTTGAAATGGAAGAAGCAAGGTAAAGATGTGTTGATTGTTATAAGAGTTTATTCTGAAGTGAATTGGCATGGTGGGTGATGTTTGTTGTTGACTGTTTAGAAAAGGATCATATTTTTTGTTTTTAGAAACAAAGATTGCCATTGCCTACAGGAACCAAATGGTGCCTGTTTTAAGGCAATAGGAATGAGAGAATTATTACTCACGGGTCGAAAAGCTTTGAATTTTTTTTATTTTTTAAACAAAGCCAAACATTTTATGTTATTTTATTTTTTCAATTTTTAAACCATTGACTTACTGAATTGTCCCATATAGGCCTTATACAGGGGCCACCCAGTTCCTGTTTGCAATGGGTCGATATTAACTTGACAACTATATTTTGAAATTAACACCAAACAATTCTCTCATATTTTCTGTTGCAGAGAATTTGCTGGGCTTTTCCTGGTCTGTGTTTGGCTGACTTTATGCTTTCTACAAACCAAGTAAGTTTTCTTGTTGGTTTTGTTCTCAATTTTTTGTCAAGACTGACCCCCAAAAATGCCTCATAAACTCAGTAGCAATGATCAGAAGTTAAATATTTTCCATTTATTGCCATCCAAAACAAATGTAATGAATATTCAAAATGTAATTCCTTTTGCAGCAAATTCAACAAACACAGTCTTTGTTAAGCTTTACTTCAACTTGTCCAATAACTGAACAGAAAAAGTCCCTCAATCCACTGGTAATAACAAGTTATGTCTGGTGTCAATAATATCTTACGACTTTGAAAATTGTCCTTCTTTCTATCCAGGACAAACGGAATGACGAGTCCTCCCAGGCTGGTGGTATGGCTCGCTGTCCTTCTCATCATAACACCCTTCATTCTCTGGGCTTCCGTGAACTTCAACAAAGATTATAATGAAATTCAACCAGAACATTGCAAAGGGTCGCTAAAGATGCCTAGCTTTCAAATGTGACAAATCAGCATTGGAAAATGAGAAAGACTGATTATTAAAGCAGAAGGTGTTTTTTGTAATCTTTTAATTTTTGTTTTATACCACCCATGTACCAGATGCAATAGTCTAAGATACAGCAGGTCTGCAATGATGTTGATGGATCGATCAAGGTTCTGGGCTAACTCTGCACTTCAGACAACTCAGCCTCACTGTAAAATCATGGCCAAGTTTAATAACCAAGAGAGATGAATCGATTGCAAATACTTGTGTGATTGTTTGTGTTCACTAAATGCGTCTTTTAGGCCTATTTTGTCAATATTTAAGATTATTTGATAGGAATGTGTAAATTAGTTACCAATAAAGCTAATCTTGACATTTTCATGAGGTGAATTCTGCGCAACATGATAATTTATTGCTAGTTGGAAGTCCAGTGTGTAGCTGGAACTTCAACTCTTAAACCTCATTGTCCCCACCATGCAGAGTTTGCCCTAGTGCCGAGTTAGCCTGACCCATCGATCAAAAAAGTTTGTTTTCTGTTTTTATACCACCTCTTGTACCAAATGGAATAGTCCACCATATAGCAGGTCTGTATGAAGTGTGAATGGTGCTATGAAAGTGTCAGTAATGTTCATGATATTTCTTAGATATATGCTTAAAAGATGAGGAGTTAAGACTGATTGACAATTCGAGATGTTCAAAATAGCTTGCTTGAATTAATGGCATTGTATTCACTTTTAAGCTTTATAAACAGTTTAAGTGAGTCTTGAGGTATACATGTAAATGCCAGTAACATCCATTTCGCTAAAAATTGTTTTTACTAATCTGTTGGCAATATCTCTGGTAAAACCCTTCTGCTAGGCAGATTAAAAAGTGTCTGAAGTTTCATGTTGAATCACAGTGCATATCATCAACCCCATTAACAATTAAGTGCAGTGTAAAATTAATTCAGTATCCATACATTTATTCATCAGATGTTATTAATTGCATCCAAGGACCAACATATTACTGTGACCAACATCTGCATGTGATTTACAAAGGCATGTTCCAAAGTTTGCCCCACCTTTCTAAAGATTATAACAGTGTTATAATTATTAAATGTTTTTATTTGCATTCAAGGACCAATATACATGTATAGGCAGATGACACATATCTGAAGTTTCATGTTTAAACATTTGCGTATAAACTCATTAATAATGCAACGTAAAAGTTATTCAGTATTTATTCATCAAATGTTTTAGGTTCATCCAAGTGTAATGACCAACATCTGCATATGATTTACAAAGGCATGTTCCAAAGTTTGCCCCATCTTTCAAATTTTTTTGAACAGTGTTATAATTACTAAATGTTTTTATTTGCATTCAAGGACCAATATACATGTATTGATGACCAAGTAATACCTAGTGATTGTATAAGGCAAATGAGACAGGATATAATTGAATCTTTGCCCCATTTTGATAATGTATAAGAACAATTCCTGTTCACTATTCTTGCCATGCATTCCTAACTTTCCTTACATATTTATTTTAATCATCTAAAAAAGTTTCTAACCAAATATTTCCCCTCTACATGTTACGGAGATGGAATGAATGTGCTATAGGAGCCGTTTACAATTTTAAATTTCTAATTCTAACTGTATCAGATAGTGATTGGCGATGATATTTATTTGTTTTCATGTAATATGATTTATTTTAATCATAATACATTTATATGTATGTACATTATTTTATAGTACAGTATTTAACCCAATCATATGCAAGTACAACATATGCAGTGCTAGTGAGTCTTTTAATACTATTTAAGTGTGCTATCACTGCTGAGAATTCAGTAAAATATTTGCCATACATCAGGAGCAACTCTTAAATAAATTTCTAATAAGTTTCTAATAATAATTCAGCTTGGAACATGTCCTGTTTTTGTGTGTATAACGAGCTATAGTTCATTGAGGATATTTTCTGTATTTTGCATACTGACAAAAGTGACTGATGAGAGTTACAGTACTTCGGGAAGTGATGATGATGGCGATGAATACAACTTAATAAGAAGGAGGACAAATTAACTTTTGTAATAAAGAGCAATGAAACAATGTATGCAGCCACTTTCCAAGAAAAGACAAAAAAAGCAATTGATTTGAAATCCAAATAATTCATTTATTTACATAAGAAGTCACCACAATTTCAGGTTGCATATATATCTATGTCATACGATGGCATTTGAATAAGTTAAATTGCAGTGCTATTTAGAGGACAAAATTGAATGCAGGCTATAGTCTACCAGTTAGTTTAAAGGTACTGGTTAAGCAAAGAAGGTCTACATTAAAGTTGATATATCCTCCAAGATATGTGGCAATTACAACATGTTTTGTCCAGATATAAATAAACTTTGAATTGTCCATTTTGATTACAATCTTTATTTCTATTGGATATGAAAGTCTTCTGGTACCTCATGTATAACCTTGGCAGTTAGCACTCACATTTTCTTCTATTTTCATTTACTTTGGATACTATCATGCATTCATCCACGAACAAGAATCTTGTAAGAATATTTATTTTTCAGAATTCATGCAAAATAAGACAGAAGATTGAAATGATTGAAATACCCCCCCCCCCTACCTGTCCTTTTCTAGACTCTTTAAGAATTGATGAACAGATTCACTACTTTATATGAGGTTTTAAAATAATATGAATCTGTACAAGGTGCTACAAGTATGTTGGACAAAAAATCCTCTGCAAAATGAAAATTGCACTAAAATGAATAAAACCTTCACTTCAAGGTGGTTCTAAAACCTGTACACGTTGGATAATGAAGAATACAAAATGCTTTTATTTCTTAGCCTCAAATAGGCAATATAACATTCNCCCCCCCCCCCCCCCCTCAACACATGATCTATTTCAAAGTAGAGACTCCCATCTGGGATTGCAAATGATTGTCACAAGTATAAATGAAGTAATCAAATGTGAGGTGACAAATAATTTTCATCTGTGCTCTAGATGAGCTTGTGCAGACAAAATAGTTTTGCAATGTAGTAACTTTATGGCACTCGTAACACATTACAGTGCTCTTTGTTTGTGATAAGCTATGTTTCTTTTCTTGTAATTTGACAACTATTGGACACAAAATAAATAGCAAATGTATAGGATCAAGCTTTTATCATTAATTTGACATAAAGTGCTCCAACAACGTGTTATCAACTGACTATAAAGTGAAATACTGAAACTCCTTTTCAAAATAAAGTTTACACTACTATCAGTCAGCATCTCATGCTGATGATAAAAGTTGAAGAAAAAAAGTCGGTCACCTGATCTCTTTCAACTTTCAAATTGCATTGCCAGTGCCTGCACTGGTTGCTCATTATAAGAAATACTATCAAAATGACCATTCTCACTGCAATTTGTAACATGTCAAGTAATAGTATATATACACATAAATATATGTTACTTGGACAATGCTCAACTTGGAAAAGACGCAAACTAGTTAGGTTGCTCTACAAACTGATATTACAAATCACAAGAAGATAATACACATAGGTACACTCTTTTAAGTGCAATACTGATCGATTTGAATTTGAGGGGAAAATCTGACGGAAACGGTTCTTATAATCTGAGTAATAACAGATATCACTAATGCTCTAAAGTGGATTCGGGTGAAAACTTGATATATTCATACCTACAGCATTAAATATGGTGATATCCACGAGAGAAAGTGCCATTCGATGCAGCAATGGAAGCCGCCTCAACATGGTATACCTTCCTCCCATCAATGTAATGGATGCTGCACTGTAAAATAGTGGAACCTTATCATAAAGGAGAGCGTAGTAACAATCTCACTATGACAATGCAGTCTTGTTGGTATCACTTTCTTGCATACTATTGTGTTTGAGCCCTGATTTAACAAGGTTTCAATATAACAAGGTGATTTCCTGGGTACCAAGATGTTTGCCGTAACAAGGCTCCACTGTACAGGGTTGTGTAGCCTGACAGAAAACATCTATATCTCACATTAAGATATATAAACCACTGTGGATATACAACCGAAGATTGACCAGTGACCTCTATACAGCTTTCAATTGCAAGGGATGAGAAGTTCACATCATTTTGTTCAGCTACCTTGAAAAGTTTTGGGATGCAAAGGCCTTGGCTTCCGCAATTCTGCTCCGACTGCAAGGAGAAGACGAATCATATATAATGACAACCAAGTTGGTGATTATCTGGGTATTATCATGATTTTGAGTCATATTGCACAACTATTTCCAAATATCTAGTAAAGTAAGAGCCACATCGTCGCCTCTGCCGGTCCCTTTTAGTGCATGTCTTGTTCAGCATGTCACAGCACAGTAGATGGTCCATGGCCTGGGGGCTTTCTAGGGGTATTCACTTATATCAAATTGTCTTCCTGTAGACCCCTTTTTTGATCAGTGAAACATTTTTAATTTAGCTTCATCAAAAGGTTATCGCAATTTCTAATAGAAGCAAAAAATGAAATGCAAATTGATGCCTTCATATAGTAGTATGAAAGGATGCCAGGCTTCTGGCTTTTGTATGATTTTCAGGCTTAATATATTATAGAACATATGGGGCTTTAATATTTCTGGGCCTCTTTTAAGGTTAAATGGTTAAAAGTAATTGGTGTTACTTTGGACATTGGACATCAAGTGCCCAAATCTAATTTAACCCCATGACTACTGAACTCTTTGATTCCCATAGGCTTAGTACAGGGACCACCAGGTTCCTGTAGGCAACAGGTTAACATATATTAAAGGTAAATCTTGTAACAAAAAAAATGCTCTTGTCCTTCTGTGCATCCCTTTCTTCCTTAATGATTTCAGTAATTTTTCAAATCCTTACCTGTTGCACCTGGTCTTTGGTCTACCGTCTGACATGGCGGACACGCTTCGTATTGATAGATCATCTGAGAACCCTGTCATGGGTCTCTGCCTAGGAGGCTCGCTGGGTAGGGTGTTCAACACGGTACGGATGTTGGCAAACCTGGCAGAAGATGAGATATGATTTCAAGAATATTTCAGATGGGGGATGCAAATTTGTCAAGATTCAGAGGTACAAAGTAAAGGCCCAATCTTCAAAAATTAAATCAATTCATCCCTCCATTTATTGATTCAGTCAGGGGAAAAAGTACTATGAATTACCTACCTACACAGGAAGGCCTACATTAAACCATCCACTTAATAACTTGATTTACCAATCCATTCTATATAGCTTTCCACCTATTCATCAATCTCATTATCCATCCATCCACCTACACAATTATAAATAAATGGCTTTATGTATGCATGAATCTATCTATCAATTCAACTATCTATTCAAATCTCCACCAATACATTCCTCCATCCAACTATTCATCAACCCTTCCATTCATCTGCTTTCACATCAGGATGTTGACCAATCCCCCTCATAATACAGTCATGCTTTCATACATGTACTCATCCATCTATTCACCAATTCCTTGATCCACAAACCAAGTCATCCTTTGCACCCAACCACCTACTAAGCGATTCATTCATCTATCCATCTATATTATCCAGCTACCAATCTTTCACCTACCTGTTTGAAAGGCTGGTCATGAAATCAGCCAGGTCTTGGTCAGAATGCTTCAGCTGATTCTCCACTTGTCTCGAACTCACCACTGAAACCAAAACAGAAAGAAATACATTTCAATATCAAATCCAAACTTCAGTTAAGCTTGGTACTTTATACATTACATTTTAGTTGATATCAACAAGCCCATAAGTCCTTCTCTATGTCTACATTATCTGTGTTATCTTTGCTAATGACATGGTTTAAAAACTAAATAAGGTACATCACTCCATTAAAGCCAATGTAATCAAAATCCACATGTGAAAGCCATATACATTTCTAAAGACCTTTAAAAAAAATTGTTCTTTTTTTATGATTCGTGGATAAAATAATGTACATGAATTGTATTTCATACATACATTAATATTACAGATGTTGATGTTAGTGAATCTGGTTCTCTCCTAAAGTTAATGCTCCTTTTTATCACATCAAATCTACTTTTTTTAAAAGATAAATAGATTTTCTATTGTGGTTCCTACAAAATACATAACATTGTAAAACTGCAATACAGACAATTTCATCATGACTATTAAAGAATTTGTTGATAGTATGAGTACACCAGTTAGCCTTTAATCATACCTGTTGATGCTGACATGGGTCTCATGATGGGGGCTGTTTTACTACCTGCATTCCTCTTAATCACAGCTCCATCCAGAATCTCCAGACCCAAGAGAGTAGCCTGCAGCTCCTGGTGATAGCTGTACAAAACATGGAAGATAAACAGTGAATACAAGACACTTCATTTCCATATCATTCAAATACAGTGTACACAAAAGAAATGACATTGTAACCCATTTTCTATGTTGACAGTTCATAATCATTGCCATAAATACATGTAGATGGATGTATGATGAACAGAGGAAAAAGATTTTTTTCCTTCAATTATGAACATAAATATTTATATCATTTAATGATGCAACAACTCTTTAACTTGCCATTTTAGAATGTTAAAATTAAAATCACAATGAATTACGTATCAGTGAATAACAATGGTAACTTGTACAGCAAAAATAGATATGGGGAACAGCCCTATCATTCTAGTAAGAAATCAGATCTGAGAGACATCAAATAATTACCTTGGTTTTTCTCCTTCTGGTAGTGCGAAGGGATTGCCTTGGACATAAAGCTCTGACAGACACTGACATCTATGAAGAGATAGCTGCGTGATATGGTTCCAAGCAATACAAGATTATTATTAACCTCAGAGGACTAATTATAAGTCATTCAAGTAATTGCATTAATTAGAAGAAAAAAAATGAAATTCTATGGTTTTTATTTCTTATTTTGTATATTTTTTTATTTTTATATCATTTTAAATTATTTTTTAAAAATTCAAAATAAATAAATAAACTAATTAATAAAACTAAAAATAAATCTTTAAATAAACATTTTCATAATTCATTATTTTTAAATTATAGAATTAAAAATACATTCATGTAACTACACAATGTAATACATATTATATCCCTAAAGTTTTCAATAAAAAGATTTTGAATTCTAAGACAGTTACCGGGATGTGTCCATGTGCACCATTCTTTGACCACAGAGCGCTCAATACAATTTGATACAACCAAGAATCATCATGGACATATGTACACACATTTTGAATTGAAAGAATGGATCAGAGTCTCAACTGATTGACAAAGGTTGAAAGAGTAATCAAATATATGATCCTTGATCCTATTGGAAACCAATCATGACAAGCTGGACTTGTGTGTACTTTAAAGCCCCTCTAAAGTGTTGGGAGCCTCAAAATTTGATAGCAAACTTTCACTTAAATTAAATCATAATGGGAAAGAGGATGTCATTTAACAAACACATCTGCAAGTATCTAGGTTTTCTGCATACAACAGAAAACTAAAATGTTGTATTCTGTAATTAAATACCGGCCTTAAAATGTATATCTTTTTAAAATCTTGGCAAAATTGTGTGTTAAATGGCATCCTCTTTCACATCTTTATACAATTGAAGTCAAATTTTGCTATCAAATATTTGAGACTCCCCAAAATTTAGAGGGGCTTTAAATGAGTACACATAATCCCAGATTAAGGACACGATTTGAAAATAACAAAATTGTTTTTCGTACCACTGCTTTCCACCTGACGATCCTGTTGTTGCTGACATTTAGTACTTCAAGGGCGGGGAACTGATCTACAAGGAACTCCAATTCAGTGATCTTGTTGTGGGAGATATCTATCGTGTGTAGCGCCCTGGCAGACAAAATATTAGGACACAAGATTTACTTTGACCAATCGGAAATCATACAATGAGTATAACAATCAGATAATAAATGGAAATTTCATAATACATGCAAACAGTTTTAGGAAGGTGGAGAGGAGAGAGAGAAGGATAGAGCTCAAGACATTTAAACAGGATACGATGACAACTCCTCTTTCCCATTCCTTTAGAAATAATCAACTAGTAATTCATCTATTAGTACGATAATACAAGTTGAGCTGTTTCAATGTGGGAGTTATTATTCTATGTTAGATGTGTGTATAAAGGGGAAGGGTGTAATACCGGTTGACGTATGTAGTAGTCAAGATAAGGCAAAATGGGAATTTTTTCAGATGCGCCTGTCCCCATGATACATAATCACATAATTTCTTTATAAGTAAGCACACTAGTTCATCCTGTTTAAAATGGATTTATTATGATGTCACAGTAACAAGAGATGTGGATGCAAAGGACATAATTTAACGGTGAAGGTAAAGAGAATAAAGGGATGAACTTACTTTAGCTTTTCTACAGCTTTCAGAGTGTCTGAAGTCAGTTGATTGTGAGATATCATCAGAACCTGATAAGAAACAACACGGAATATGAAAAATGACCAAAACTTGCATATCTCCTAGGTACAAATCCAATATGGTATGTTAAAAAAAATATTTCAATCTTTGTCAAAGAGGGATTATAAGAAAATGTGACAATTGAGTCCAACAACAAAATTTGAATGACTGACAAACATACTCAACAAAGATTAAAGCCATGAGAAACTTCAGTCCATAAAAAAACATAATTGACTATGAAAAGAAAGGACTTTCATGTGATGAAAAATCCATACTTATAAGTAATTAGCTATATGAATGTTTACATGAAAAGGAAATTAATAATCCACAATTATTTATAAAAAAAAAAAAATCTGCTGCCTTTTCTTAGTTACTCCTAGTGTCTCTCTCAGACAAATGTTAAAGTACTCACAGTCAAGTTATGAAGGCTCTTGAGTCCACTTAGATCTGCTATCTTGTTGTTGGATACATCAAGCTCTTGTAGCTGAAATAACAAAAATAAAATACATTTCATTATTAGCATTTGTCTGTTTTCCAATGCATAGTTTATGCAGTGTTTATCCTTAGTTTTCATCACCCCCTTCGTCTTCAACTTCAATTTATCATACATTAAAACATACTCCATGGTTTCCATTTGTTCTTTATCTCTTTTAGAAGAATACTATCCTTCAGTTCTGTATATTTCAATTTCAACCAAATATTCATTTCACTAATCATCTCCTTTCTCTGTCCTCTTGTTCAAATGTCTTAGTTTTTAAACTGCTTCTTCTTGCTCATCTTCTATTTCTGCAACAATCCTGTGAAAAAAGTATCTTTTTATAACTTACCTTACGGCATCTCTTGAGATCTGTAACAGCTCTTAAACAATTGTGTGTTGCTCTGAGTTCTTCTAATGACGACAGAGCATTCAAGGCCTGAAGAAGAAAGACATTTTACAAATTAGAATTAATCTTCCTCGACCATGAAAATGAACACAAAGGTCTTCTGCATGAGTCAGTAAGACAGTCACATATTTGAAGATTTGTATAAGTTGATGTAGAGAAGCTTCTCATGACATAATCTTCAAAACTTTAGGAGCCATATTGTAAATCAGAAAATTTAGTTTACAAGAATGCTTAATAGGATGGTTCCTTTTTGTGAAATGTTTAAATATTTTTAAAAGAATATAAACAGGAACAAAGACAAACATAAATTTCATCAAAATCTGAAGAGGTTTTTGAAATATGTGGGTATACTACTACTAATAAATTAGTAATCTTCTTATTTTTATGAAACCCGAGTAATTTCCATATCTGATAATTTTAAACAAACCACTTGCACATGATATATTTTGACATTAGTTCACATCGGTAAGTTCACTGCATTTTACTATACTTTTAAGTACTCACAGATAAGCTATCAAGCTTGTTGGAGCTGACATCTAGATAGGTGAGCTGTGAACACGCTGCTAACTCCCTGGCTTCTATCTTCCCCAAATAATTGCTATCTAATCTAAGAATCTTTAGCTTTCTTGACAATGCAAGTCCTTTGCCTGAAAATGAAAGAAAAGATATCATGCCAACTGATAACATAATTTTTTGCTCAGTCTAAATGTATGTCATCTTGTACAGAGTGCAGTATAAGTTCTATCATTTTTCATGCATCATATTGGAAGTGTCATTATCTGTCACATTTTGTTTGTCATTAGAAGTACAACAAAATGCAAAAAAAAAAATATCTACTTTTATCATCTCTGTTATGCACCTAAGCACACAACAAAATAAATATATATTATGGCATATATGGTAATTATATTAATTCAAGCAGTTTATTGTCGGGCAGATAATATATTATTACATTACAGATTGATATACTAATTTCATATTAGGTTGGAATTACCAACATAATTTATTCATTTCAAAATGTACTCCTCTATAGTGTATGTAATAATAATAAGTACAATGTTATTAAACTAGATGGAACTTCGACTGCGCGCAGTCGAAAATGATGCCTCCGCCATAGAGCAATTTTACAAACCAAAACAGAAACAATTTCTAAANGAAGCTTCTCATGACATAATCTTCAAAACTTTAGGAGCCATATTGTAAATCAGAAAATTTAGTTTACAAGAATGCTTAATAGGATGGTTCCTTTTTGTGAAATGTTTAAATATTTTTAAAAGAATATAAACAGGAACAAAGACAAACATAAATTTCATCAAAATCTGAAGAGGTTTTTGAAATATGTGGGTATACTACTACTAATAAATTAGTAATCTTCTTATTTTTATGAAACCCGAGTAATTTCCATATCTGATAATTTTAAACAAACCACTTGCACATGATATATTTTGACATTAGTTCACATCGGTAAGTTCACTGCATTTTACTATACTTTTAAGTACTCACAGATAAGCTATCAAGCTTGTTGGAGCTGACATCTAGATAGGTGAGCTGTGAACACGCCGCTAACTCCCTGGCTTCTATCTTCCCCAAATAATTGCTATCTAATCTAAGAATCTTTAGCTTTCTTGACAATGCAAGTCCTTTGCCTGAAAAGGAAAGAAAAAGATATCATGCTAACTGATAACATTTTTTTGCTCAGCCTAAATGTATGTCATCTTGTACAGAATGCAGTATAAGTTCTATCATTTTTCATGCATCATGGAAAGTGTCATTATCTGTCCCATTTTGTTTTTGTTATTAAACAAATATATCTTTTGTTTATGATCACAAGTACACATAATGTCAAGAAGATCTACTTTTCTCATCTCTGTTATAAACCTCAGCACAAAATAAAACAAATATATAATATAATACTTATATTACTGGTAATTCAAGCAGTTTATTGACTGGCAGAAAATCTATTATAACATTAAAGATTTGATATACTAATTTTAAAAGTCTATGTGATGATAAGTACAAAACATATCGGAAACATGAATTCAATGACTGACAAACCAAGAAATTATGACAATGATTCTTAACTTTCTTACCTATTGTTCTGATTTTGTTGTGCTGAAGTTGAAGTGAACATAACTCTTGTAACCTGTGAATAGATAAAATTAACACCACATAATAAATGGTTACGAATCTTGTAACAAGCATTTCCCATATGGTTTTAGACTTTTAACCCACCCCTGTTTTTAAGGTCAGTGATTAAAAG
Source organism: Hemicentrotus pulcherrimus (assembly GCA_003118195.1). Classification (NCBI taxonomy): domain Eukaryota; kingdom Metazoa; phylum Echinodermata; class Echinoidea; order Camarodonta; family Strongylocentrotidae; genus Hemicentrotus; species Hemicentrotus pulcherrimus. The sequence continues at coordinate 163,003 of BEXV01000252.1, read as the reverse complement.
AATAACGACTGAAATAATATGTACACCTGCATACTGGGGTAAACCAATGTCACATTTTCATCAGCAATTTGAGCACCAAATTGAATTATAAGCTTAAGAAATTTTGCACAAGAGATGCATATTCATCAGATATTGTCAAGCCATTCTCCTGGCGATGGACAGAGAACACTATCCGAAATGTTGAGATTGTCTCTTTCCTCGAAAGATCTACAAGTTCTTGTCAAAACTATACCCATGAAAGAATTAAATACAACTGCTGTTTCAAGAACTAACAAATCTCACCAAGAAATAATACCCCATTCCTCCTAGGACTACACACACATGGTGTACCCATTTAAGTTTTCCTGACTCACTAAAGAGATTGAAATTAAAAGATACATTCTAATATACAATTACCACATCCATTCCACCCAAATAATAAATTCCTTTAAAAATGTTGTTCCTTGGTATCAACAAAAGAGACATGATAAAAGCAACCCACCTTTCAATGTTAGCAATAGCACTGATCCTATTGTCATACATCTTCAGTTCCCTCAGATCCTGAAAAACAAGTCATGAACAACTTTGTAGGAACAATTCTTAGATAAAGAAATAGTTTAGAATTGAAAACTACTGCAATTTTCAGAATTATTTTAGGCACTTCTCATATGTTGCAAAAGTGAAATATGAATATTTCAAATTTTAGAATAAGGACAGGGACCACAGAATCTACTTTGAAGCTACATACCATTTTGAATTGTTCATTCTAAAATATTCGATGACATTAAAATAGGTGATAAAACAACTGTGTTTACTTATCAGCAATGTGATTAAACATGATAATTCACAGAATTATAAAATACATATTACATTTCACAGTAACTAAGTTCTTAGTTAGCTTTGAAAATGTTTCTTGTCACTTACCTTGTTGTTGGCAAGATTCTCAATATTCCTGATGCAATTGCATGAAAGATCCAGCACTCGCAGGTTTATGAACTGATTTAAAAAAAGATAAAAAAGAGGTACATCAATAAATGGAGATGCTTACTGTTTCACATTTTTTAATGATAGGTTACACCGTTTCAAATAACTAACAAGAAAATAGTATTTATAACATTTTCTCAGAATCTTCCTTGACATTTTTATTGATATATTACTGTTCATAATTTACATCCGAACGACTTGACCCTCTTTCATTTACAGAATATGGCACTGGATCTGTTAGCTACTCTATTCATAAAAAACAACTATCAATCTAAATTACCAGTACTCTTTCATTAAGAAAAGCAAATATACAGTTAACAACTATACTTATTCATACCTTAATCAAGTTTTGTTATTTTCTAAGTATGTGAAAAATTGATTTGTCCTAATTCATGTTTCTTTAGAATGTGACATATTAAAGCCTACATCAAACAATATTTAACAAAGGCCCCAATTCAATTCAACCAGTCCACCTTTTATTCTTGATTTACTAAAAAAACAC
>BEXV01000252.1:113484-160624 GCA_003118195.1 Hemicentrotus pulcherrimus | reverse complement strand
AAAAAAATCCAATAAAATAATTAAGTTGTTAATTATATGTGTTTAATTAAAAAATATAAAGCAGAGAGAATTATTAATAAATTAATCATCAGCATTTGAAATATCATTTTGGGGTTACTTACCATGTCCAAGTTCTTGATGGTTCCAATGTTGACTCCATGAAGGTTAATGTCATACACTTTTGTAACTTCACTTTCTTGACTCTTTTCCAACTGTTCCACAGAAAAATACAGTAAAGAATGAATTAATCAAATTCCTACTTGTTAGCTGGAGAACAGTTTACCATTTTTGTTTACGTATATGGCCAATAGCATTACATAGTTGAACACTGACAGAACTCACAAATTATGAATTAGGATTAGGAATTTCATACTGTCCAAGTTATAGCACGATATTTGATGTATAACCCTTGCTTAATGTTTTTGCACTTCTTTCTATGAATTCGACAACTTTGACTGAATTGAATGAATACTTCATATACCGTATTTGCCGGTGATAACACTGCAGCACCGTATAGGCTGCACCCCCGATTTTGACCTTAAAAAAAAAAAAAAAACTTCTTTTGACGAAGGTGGCATTCGATCTCTTGCGGACATATGTAGATCGGGACCCGAAACCAGCGCCTTAGACCGCTCGGCCATCCCGCTCCGATGCCATATCCTGCATTTTTCTGTGATTTATACATTGAAATGGATTGAAAATGGCGACGTCGCGTGCTGGATACTTCGCAGCAGCTCCGTTCAACAGGCCCTTCTTTTACTTTTGCAATGCACTGGCACAAACTTAGATCAAGATCTATCGGCAGATGTTGTTTTTAGAAGATTATTTTCGTCTTCATGTCAACAATGCAAGATAAAATTGTCGGTAAGATGTGTGGAAATGTCCTGTACCATATAGTGGTATAGTTATTGTACCGTTCGTAGTCCTTTACCCCGACTTTTTGATATTTTCTCTTCCAAAAATACTGCGGCGTTTGCGCCGGCAAATACGGTAAGCCTTTGAAAGAGAGGGGGGGGGGTGACTTACGCCAGTTTCCACATTTTTTTAGTATCATCTAACATGCAGTTTTAATCTCATAGAATTTACAGTGCATTTTAAAACAATCACTCGCAAACCTAACACTGTTTCACTGGGCAGTATGACCCACACAAAGCTGTAGCCTCTATTGTACAAGTTATTTTAATGCACCTCTAAAGCACACAAAGAAGACAGAAAGACAGTGCGGTTCTCCAGAAACGATCAGGACTGTCAATACTGTCATTTCATACAGGTTGAAGTTAACCCTTTTACAACTGAATCATCTATTTCCCATAGGCATAACACAAGAACCCCTCGGTTCCAGAAGGTAATAGGTTAAAAATGCTCCACAGCTCATTACATAGCCCCTTACTCCTCACTACCAGGTACTTACTACATCTCTGGGGATGATCTTGCCAGTAGGCGTACTTGTTCCTCCTGCCCCTTCTTGGTCCTCTACCCCTCCCCCGTTAACCCATGCACTGACCGCCTCCTTGTTGGTGAATACAATCCCGTCCGGTTTGTCTGGAAGTCTCTGATGTCTTCCATTGGCACTGGCAGCTGATGGTGGATGGGAGGAGGAGGAGGAGGGTGAAGGTCTTCTCTGCACTGGAGAAGCTTTTCTGGCTGAAGTGCTGAAATGAAAAGAAAAGAGGAAAATTGTCAAAGTTAAATAAGCTCTCTCAATGATCATCATTTGATATACGAGAATCTCCCTTTAAATCAATCACCAATTCAGGAAATTACAAATGTTTCACACATGAAAACTAATAACTAATAAATGGATCTATTTCAAAATGTTTACAGTTTGGATTACTGATTAGTACCATGAACAATATATCACATTTAGAACATTTACTGAATACATATGAAAATAATATCTAAGATTTAGAGGTCTTATAGCGCTGGGGCTGTTTCTCGAAACCAACTCCATGACAGTCATATCTTTGTCGGCAACCTACGGAGATGTCATGAAGTGGATAAACCGTTTCACGAAGCCATGACAGATAAGATATATCGACATGTTGCGATACTAGCAGCTCAAGAACACAGTCTTCGTCACGATCCATTTGATTAATCAGGAATAACCCTAAACAAGTTTTGGGTCTAAAATTGTTCAAAAAGATATAAATACATATAAATTCTCCTAAAATAAATAATAAATAGTGTCATTATCAAATGTGGATCATCAAACGATTTGCATATTTCTTTAAAGATTCTTAAATAGAAGAAAAAACAGTGAGTATTTTTTCTCGACGATCCAATCGAAAGGTAGTTGAAGGATACCGTAATATGATAGTTTATCAATACATACTTTTTTTGTTTATTGTGACGAGGAATTTTAGGCAAAATACCCTTTTTCAGCCAGTTTTTACTCTAGAGTCTCATAAATACTCGTTATATAATTGATTTGATATCAAAAATATAATTTGGAAGAAATAATTAGAGAGGAAATAATAATGCACATAGGCCCAAAAGGTATGTGGTATCCTAAAAAAAGACTATGGATCAACTATGGACAACGGTGTGTAACATTCTTATCTCTTTTGTTTATATGTTATAGTTTAATGATTTCTGAGTTAATGTTTATATTCAGCGTTTTAAAATGTCTGTATAATTTGTATTATCACTTCTTAACATTTGCATTTCTAATCCCGGAGAATTACGTACCAAACTCGTCTATATTTTTCTCAAAATGATAGTGAAACTAATTGTACATTTCGCGGCCCATTAAAAAGCAACAAACTGACTTGTGATGGCGCTTTACAGCAATTAAAAAGATATGACATGTTCGGAGCAGTGACAACTTGCTTGTCGCGGAAGTTGTCGCTCATCTTGGCAAAGACAGCTTCGTGAAACACTTAGCTGACAAGTTGCGTGACAGTGGCTAGATGTCGTTGATCTTGTAGTTATGACGGTTTCGAGTAACGGCTCCCTGGTATACAAAAACAGTTTTTAAGTGCTTTACAACAAATGAAATGAAATGAAAACTATGTTTAATCTAAATTATGTAATAAGCATCAACAAGAAAGGTGAAATGAATATTACCATTCAGTAACCGTGGGCTAGCTTTTTCTGAATTTTTAAACCATCTGTCCAATTTATATTGTGAAGATAAATCATGATATTGATAGATCTAGATAAAATTTAAATAATATGCTGATCATATTTTCATGTCAATATGAGGCCCATGTACAATATTGTTCGTCCTAATCAATACATCCTTAGGGCTTTTTGCAAATTTAGAAATCGAATGTGAACATCGATTTCACAATAATGATCAGGACTTCAGCATTATGAAGTCTAAAACTAAAATAAGGTAGATTGCTAAGGAAGAAAGCAGTGATCCTGTGAAAACTTTTTTTGGGCATAGGGTCTAGATCTAGTCTATGAGAAGCATAAATGGAAGTAACATTACCGGCTTTAGCCTTCACCTTGCATTGGGTCATGATTTAATGGACGGTATGAATTATGGACGGTCACATCACAATCAGTCAGAACTCGCAATCATCAATAGCCACAAAACTCAAATTAGCATAGATTTAGATCTAGGACTAACAGATAAATGATAGAGTGGGACTGAAGGCAGAAAAAATACATTAAATTTATGCAAAATGTATCTAAATATGAAAGAAATCGATAGAGACATATAAATATGTGAAAAATAAAACACTTTTGACTAACTTTTGCTTTATAAGTGATTGCCGAGAAGATCTGTGCACTTTTCCGTCTTTTCCTTTTGCTTGGAAACCGTCAACAGTTCCGTTTTTAACGACAGTCGTCGTTCGCTTCTCGGTAGAAACATCGCCATTTCTAGAAATCTGAGACTTACTTGACGACAAAGCTTTGCGATTATTACCCTTGATTGTACTGGATGCAGCTCTGCTGCTCGAAATCTTTCTAGCAGCACTCATTTTGAATAAAATAATGTAAATTCAAGTGGCATTTTTAATAAATTTCTCACAAGTGATAACCGGTTGCGACGATACGTTTGCGCTATGGTATGCCAGATGTTACCCACAAATTAAGTAGAGAGAAAGCGCTCCATAGACAGTGACACATTACATGTAGAATTTGGCATTTGGACAATTACTCTAACTTCCAAGCTGTATTATAGACCTAGGTTCATGGTTGTTTCTATCCCTAACCCTTTCCATAAAACTTAAAGCAATTGAAGTTTAGAGAATTATGAAAATAAAGCGAGTGTTCCAGCTTAATTCAATTTTGTTAAATGAACATGTATATTTTGAGAGATACAAATTTGTAAAGATTAAGCTTGTTCTACGCGTTTCTGTCTTTTTTGTTGTTGTCGTTGTGTGTTTTTTTGTTGGTTTTTGTGTTGTTGTTGATGGCCGGGAGTGGGGGTTCAAGGCCAGCTTGCCCCCCCCCCCCCTGGATCCGTGCCCGAGTGGCTATTAGTGTAATATATACATGTATAGAAATTATCCATCACATACTCTTTCCATCTCTCTGACCCTTATTCCTAGATCCCCCCTCCACATTCCCTCTTTCTGCCCTCCTCTCTCTTTTGCACCCCCCTCTCTCTCTCTCTCTCTCTCTCACCCTCTCTCCTCTCTCCATCACTCTTTTTTCCCAAAGATTAAAGAATCATGATTAGGAAATCAACCTATCACCTCATCATTCAACCACTTTCTCTCAATCTACCAATTAGTTCACCTTGTGTCATCAATCGTCACCAAAATGAATTTATCAATTTTCTCAAATATAAAGTCAATACATCAACAATTCATCAGACATTTACTCATTCAACTAATTGTTCACTCATTAATGAATTAGTTTCACAATTCACAACTTTCCCAACACACATTAACGAAAAAAAAATACAATATTAGATAATCATGTCCAATTTATTCTTCATATAATTTACAATACATTTTTTGTTAAGAATCACATTTCCTTCACTTGATATGGATTTGGGGATAGACATATGAAACAATTTTTAAAATTGAAATTGAAAAGATGTTAAATGTAATAATTGACTTTCACTGGAGTTATACAATCTGTCAAAAAGGACAATTTGCATTAGAGAACATAAAAAAGCGTATTTCTGAAGCATACAAGAATAATTGTGAGGACAACTCTAAGTAGGGAAACAAACAAAAAGAAAAGAAATAAAAATAAAAATTTAGATTAAAGGTTGCAGTTTATTGCTTTAATACCAAGAAAACTCGCCATCCTAGAATTTCCCAGACAAAAAGATATTATTACAAATCTACATGATTTCATAAACATCATTGAAATAATTTATGTGGAAAAAGATGCTGGCGTCTCTCCTGGTTTGGCCATCCTAAATCAGAATTCTAGGTTGTCTTCCACATGTTCCATCTTGGCTAATGTAGAGTACATCCCAGTCTTATTCTTTGCTGCGAGTGCCTCGGTGAGTCCATGCCTCAGTGTCATTTGTCCATCTTGTTTAATTATTGGACATCTGATAATATGGTGTCACTCTGATGTCCTTTAAAGATTTGTATATGAATGGCATCTTCTTTCGTTCTTGATCAGAATTCAAGGTCATCTTCATCACGTTTCATCGTGGCTAACGTAGACTCCATCCCAGTCCTATTCCTTGCCATTAAAGATTTGAGAGCTGTCAGTAGACTTGGATTCAACCTGTTAAACAACAGCTCCTGGGCTGAAAGTTGATGCTTGATGTGGTGATCAGAATTAAATCAGAATTCAAGGTCATCTTCATCATGTTTCATCTTGGCCAGGGTAGACTCCATCCCAGTCTTGTTCTTTGCCATGAGTGGTCTGAGTGCTGTCTGCAGACTGGGATACAACCGAGGAAACAACAGCTCCTGGGATGCCAGCAGCTGCTTGACTCGGTGACGCTCCTGTAGAGGACAGCAAAGGTAATAAACATGAGTAAAAGTTTTAGAATATACAAAGAAAATGGCAAGCTGGCAAAATGCATAAAGCTCAATGTAAAGTAAAAATTGAAAAAATTAATGAAATTTGAATAAAAATAAAGCTGTAAAAAGCAGAGTGACTCATAGCTCATCTTCATCTCCCTCTTCTTCCCCTCTTCATTTCTTTCTTCTTATCCTTCTCATTTTTGTTCCATTGTCTACTTTTGCTTCATTCTGTCATTTGTAGTAATCTAATGATTTTTAAATTCAATTCCAATTTCTCATCACTTTTATCATCGTTTCTCTCCTGAATCTTTAACCTTTGTCTTTTTAATTTTCTCCTCTTTTTTTTTCTTAGAAATTACATATTACATTGCAGGTACGTCATAGAGACTGGAAATAGTAACAACATAAAATTTCCAAACTAGACTTTTTCATTACCTTCGGTGCTTCAAAGCAGGCCGGGCAATTTTCTGATATTACAGGAAGCTTAGCCTGTTAAAGGGAGATACAAATATATGACATATTTAGGGAAAGAAAAATAACGGGACTTTCATTATTAAACATGACACTCACAGAGAAATTACATGTACACACATTTTTCACATTTTCATTTCAAGAGTTTCCACAATCATAAAATGCAGTTATATAATTTAGTGGATGTTTTTCATACAAGATACCTCTGAAAAATGACAAACACTTTAATCACCTGATACTGCCAGTATAACTTGACATATTCTCCCGCAGTCACTTAGTATTTTGATAATCGATAAATGTACTTTTGCATCAATGGAACAAGCATTTTCCCACTTGGTTCATATTGAAATTAGCTCTCAACAAAAACATCTCAAACATCTTTCCCTATGTCTGCCATATAAAATTTCAATATATGTGGCATGGGCATTAATGAAAGCACACCACCTGAGTTTTGAAGCAGGGGAAAAGTTTTTGTTTTCTTCCTTTTTAAATGAAGTGAAATGGAAGCTTACCTGTTCAGCAAAATCCCTGAGGTCTTTCTCTCTGACGTAGACAAAAGGTCTAATGACCCTCAGATCACCTTCCCTGCGGGTTACATAAGAACACACATGGGAAGAGAGGAGACAAAAGTTACTAGTGAGTCCTTCAAATACCATTATTTTCTTCAAAACGTAACAGCAAATTTTCGACTGGCTGCATGATAAGTATTGATAATTGATGCTGATATGCAATTATTATGATCATATTTTCATAATTTGTCAATTTAATATCATGTCTTGATCAATGATTGTTACAACTTTGAGGTAATAGCTTTAAATATCTGCAAGCTGTACTGCACGCTTTTTTCTTATATTTTTTAAAAAACTAGTAAAAGTTCTTGTGTCTGGTTATGAAACAACTGGTATTTTGTTTCTACTTACTTGACTGTGTAGTTGGCTTTCATTGTTCTCAGAAAACCATTGTGGAACACGGACATCAGGAAGCTAGGAATAAATAACAGCAATAAAAGCTTTACATTCATACAGATGATATGTTTTTTTTCTTCAAACAAAACTGAAATGAGATTGAAAAACCACATAAAGGTATACAGGTGTATATGATGGCGAGATGAAGGAGAAAACATGCGATCTGTGTACCATGGAAAGAACACAGTGAAAATCTTGGGGATATTGAAAGGAAAATTAAACAAAATTTAATAGTCCAAAAGCAACGTGTCAAAGGCATTTGAAAAATACATAAAACCATGTGCAGATGTACAGTTAAATTTCACTTCCCTTTTAATTTTTGATGTTGTATTCACAAAAACAGATTTTTATCTAAAGGCAATCATGCAAACTGATTTTATGCTTACAGTTCTAGCCCATTATTAAGCTACTGCACTAAATGATGCTATCCTTTCAAATTATTTTTACAGGACGAGCTTCGCAAGAAGACATACCATATACTCTCAAACTATATAAAAATATTTTTGTTGGTCTGAATTTGTCTTGTAAGCAATATTTCTGCTCATGTGAGTCTTGCTTGTATACCTTTCTGTGAGGTCATCTAGATGTTGACCCATCGCAAGTACGTTGTATCCCTCCCTCCTGGCGCAGGCGTAAAGTCTGCCCCGCTTCATACGAGAACAGAAGCTGCAGATGGAGGCACATCCATCAGGCAGGGAGGCCGCTTGATCAATGATACCTAAAGTGACATAGGTAGGAATATTACACACAAAAATTAAATGAAATTTTGGACTTTCACAGATAGTACAACACATGCTTCAGTGAAAAACTGCTCCGTGGTAAATATCCTACACTGACCAAATACTGTAATTCATCCCTTAAGCGAACACTATTTAAATAGCAAAAAAAAATTAAACCCATGGGTTATGTAAATGAGGGTTTAAACCATGGGTTTAATAAGCTAAACCTCCTTTGTGAATTTGAGCCAATGGGTTTAACCATGCTTTTTCAAAGAGAGTTTTTCATGGGTTTGGGGATACTCACATTGCTCTTCGTAGAAGTAAGGCAGTCCCAGTTTAGCGAGGTATCCAATCAGAGGACGGGGATTGAAGGAGGGTGTCTGAGGGTCAACGGTCACTGCTCCCAGGTCAAAGGTGATACCCTAAGGAGAGGAAAGGTTAGTTTATGTCATCTAGCAACTTAATATCAACCATATCAACTGTGGAAAGGTATACATTTCTTGGTGCATATTTTTCACTTTATACTTATGATGATTCATAAAGAATTTATCTGGACTTTTACCTCCCAATAGTTCTATGACAATGTCCACAAGATGCTAATTAAAAAGTCTCCTGTCTACACCTTTATGAACTCAGAAGCTTATGGCATATATATAAAAAAAAATACATGTAGATCATTACATCAATATATATAGGTAAATCAATCAATCAACATGTAGGTAAATGCATAACATCAAAGAAAATTAATTCTACAAAATGCTCTTAATTTGTAGTGTAACACTTTTCTCATACTACCGGTACTTATATTTTGAGATTGCTGCTTCTTCTTTGTTTCAGTTGATCTGTCTCCATTTCCTGTCTATGAAAACGTTTCTTATTAACAGATTCTACACACCTTTTTCTTGGCAGCAAACTGATACTGTCTGAGACAGTGAAGCAGAGAGAGACTGTCCTTGCCTCCTGATAGACACACTAAGACACGATCTCCATCTCTCAGCATCTTATACTCCTCCAAGGCCTAACCAAACATCATTCAACAAAGGAAAAGAGTTATTAATCGAGGTGTTGTCAAGAAGGGGAACTGTGAGGTTCATATTGAAAATTTGCCATCATTGTCAGTGCTGAACATGACTATAATCATAACATTACCTATACATTTATCAATGTAAAGTATTTGATTTTATTTGGTATTTAATTCAATATGTTTTATTCACGATTGCAATTTGTATTCCTAATAATCTCTGTAAAACATGTATAATTCAGTCTTTTTACTGTGAAAAATGTTTGAATAAACATTTATTGAATTGGATTGAAATGTTTAAAAAAAATTCTTAATCATTTTTGTTCATAGAAGGTGTAGAAGAAATAGCAGAAGTAAATGACTTATCGTCTTTATCAATGATCATCAATGCTATCATTTTCATCATTACCATAGTCATAATAATTATCATTAGTATCACTATTACTGCTCATTGTCATATTATTTCTTACTTGTCTTCCTTCTTACCTGCAAGGTAGGTTTGAAGATCTTTTTCGTAGGCACTTTGAACTTCACAGCAGGTTCACCCTTCCCATAATGCCTCTCTCTATTTGGCTCAACAGCTTCCTGTCTCTGACATACACTGCTAGCCCCTGAGTTGTCTCTGGTATGTTCGGAAACTTGCCCACTTTCAGACGATAACGATGTTGCACTCTGTTGTTGACATGGTATGCAACTGTCTGAATTGCCTGAATTTACATTGTTACTTGAGCTTTTCTTTAGCACAGACATTTCAAGAGTTTGTTGTACATCCACTATGGCACCATTCTCCTCTGTCCTGTGCAATAGGGAACCATCTTGGCTAGGCCTACCATCATCCATTATACAAGGGGCTTTTTTACAAACTGATTGGGTTCCATTAGTCAATCCAACTTGGTCACTTAAGCTTGCAGTTCCTACATGTATAACATCACTGTTATTTCCATTTCCATTAGACAACCTAGCTGTCCTTTCACCAACATCACCTTCTAGCTCACCAGGTCCTGTGTTCACCAATTCCTCCTGTGGTATAGTGTTGTTGGCATGTGAATCACAAGTATCAGATGACACATCAGGTGACATTGATGAAGGGTCATGTGACACTCCAAACCCTTCATTGACACTATCAATGAACCTTTGGGCATCATTACTCCTCATGGGAACATCTTCACTAGTCCTATCAACCAAGCTGCCATCCATATCTGCTTCCTGACCCAACCCTAAGGCCACACCCTTCTGATGTTGCTCCATTCCATCTCCAGATGATGATGATGATGTTAAATATCCATTGACTGACCTTTGACCTTTCTGAACCTTCTCCAGAGTGCTTGTGGAAGCCAAAGGAGGCTGGCATCTTTTTAAATGTTCTCTCCTTCTACCCAATTCTTCCTCACTAAGCGGGTAGGATGGAGGTTCGAAAGGGAGAGTTGAAGCTGGGATGGTTTTCTTGTTTTTGTCTTTGAGTGCCTGGTTGGCTTCACTTGGAAGCATAAACCATCTCAGCTTGGATGCTTCATCGGCAAACAGGAGAGTCTGATCAGGTAGGTGGATCTGAGTCTGGAAGAAATGTTAAAGGTTTGGTGTTGATGATTATCGGGTTACACAATAACAAAGAAAATAAGAGAGATTTTGAAACAGACATATGGATACACATCCTTTACAATTTATAACATAACTAGGTATGGATTGCAATTTCTTTCCGTTATGTCATTCAGGGCAAGTTTTCATATCTTTTTAGGAAACATAATCACCACAATCGTATTACACATGTAATACCGTCTCAATAGCAAATTACATTAATTCAGCAATGCAGGAAAACTTGCATGATTTTATCTCATGATAATTTTGAACTGCTCTATTTCATTAATAATACATTTGTTTTTTTATTAACACATTGAAAGGTGTCTTCCTTACCTTTTCCGCCTTCAGGAACAGCTCTTCAGCTAACTTGAGGCAATGCTGTAATGTGAGAAAAGAGAGTATTTCAAATTATATACCTCATACATAGATTGTAATTTACTGATTGGTTAAGACTATATTACATGACAAGGAGCATTTTGATCTATCATTGCGTCGTTCTATCAAATCCTGTGATAGTAATCCAAACCCCTGTGATAGAACTCCTAACCTCTGCGCAACTTTAGCACACACACAGCGTACAATATTCCCTCCAGCTCGCAACTCACGCGTTGTCACGGCGCTCTAGCTCAAAATGGTTTCTTCATGTCAACGCAGCTTAAACCAAAGTTGTATTTTCTCGTGGTAAAGTTGGAAATATTCATATAGACCTATTTAAATTTGATGATGATATTGTAGAAGTTGTTGATGAATACGTCTATCTTGGAACGGATGAGGTATATAAAACAAATATGGACTGCTCTGTAATCGGATGGTGGTGGGAACTACCACTCCCTCGGTGGTGTGAACATCACCTTGGAAGTGATAGTTACCACCATTATCCTCATTTGCAGTCAATATTTGTATAATAATAAACTTCATATTCCTGCTATCATTGTCACTATTACTTTAGGATTCTTCTTTCTCTTTTTCTCTGTTAACAACCAATCCTAGTGGCTCTATTTCAAAGGTATACTTTTATGGTCAGAGATGTGATTTTAGTCTACCTAGGTTCAGGATTAGGGTTACGATTAAGGTTATGTATAGTGTTGGGTCCAGGGATTTTAGGACTTTTAGGTAATGCAGGAAATTGACCACAGAGCCTTTGTCGCCAGAGCATTTGTCACAGAACCACAATATCTACATGGATACCAATTGGTTTACTGAGTGGGCCTAAAAAGAGACTCTGACATGTTTAAGTCCCATGTGTGCTGCATAATATGAAATTTGAAAAAGCCTAAATGACGAGGTGTCAGGGCCGGAAGTTGGCATCCCTTCACCTACCTGGAAGTCGGTGGGAATTGGACCTTTCTTCTTGACCACACGGGGTTCAGGGTAGGTCATCTGACCAGAGGCGTAGGAGATGGACCCCAGCCAGCGACGGTCCTCAAAGACTTGGTGCCTCTGTTGCTTCCATTCACCTGTCTCTGGGTTGAACATATACTGAGAGAGAGAAATAAAGAGAGGGAGATGGAAAAGAGAGAGACAGAGAGTGAGAGACAGACAGACAGGAAGAGAGAAAGGAAAGGAAAGAGGGATAAAAGACAGAGAATGAGAGAGGTCACCATTAAAGAAAATATTTTATAGTTTCCTTGTGACAATGAGTCAGCCCCTCATGTCTACATATACAACTGACTCATAATTATCGCGGAAGAGGTTTATGGTACACAATGTGTAAAGTCCTAGGAGGAATGAGGAAAGTGGATGAAAGTAGAAGTGAAATGGAGAGGCGAGAGAGTGGAGAGAGTTGGAGAGTTAAGTAGATGTGAGAAGCTGGTTTGAGTTGGCGAGTAGAGTTGCAGAGCAGGAGCAGGAGAGTCTACTCTCCAACTCAATCCAGTCTTCTACTCAACCTCTCATCCTGTCTACAACTTTTCTGGTTCACAGTCGTTTTCAGGACTACACTCACTTTCGAAAGATACTCTTCCTTCAAACCTCCACTCTCTCGCCTCTCCATTTCACTTCTACTTTCATCCACTTTACTCATTCCTCCTAGGACTTTACACATGGTGTACCGTAAACCTCTTCCGCGATATTTATACCACCATGCAAACCTTCAAACATCATCCGACTCATAATTGCAACCTAATCAGCAATACAGATAACCACTTCATGGATGGCCAACTCAACAATATCGTCAATTCAGAGGTACTGAACATTAGCATAAATAGAGAGAAAGGGGAGGGGAAAGTGAGTGAGTTGGTTGATCAGTGAACAGGAGAAACACACTAGCAGAAAATTAATTTTATTCTTTACAATTTCAGAGACATAGGATGAAGATGCCTACACAAAATGCTAAAGAGAAAGAGAGAGGGATAAATCATTATAGAGAAAAAGTAAAGAAATTATTTCATAACTTACTTGAGGCAAAAGTTTCCATCCATTTTCTGCAACCATGGCAACAGCCTCCATGACAAAGTTCTTCTCTTCTTCACTCATAAAGAATGGGAAGTTGAGTCTTGCAAAGCCAGGTCTGAAAAAAAATAATATGGTACCATGAAAAATGTATCAAGATATTTAAAGCTTATCTGGACTAGTTTATAGGAGGGATTAGACCGCCATGCAAGGTCACTGGACAGGCGGTTATCTAATCAACGCAGCTCTCAATTAACATAAGAAAAAGAGGTTCATGGGGGACCAATGGTAACCGATTAGGCATTGTTTTCTATATAGAGGGAGCAAGTAGCTACAAGTAAGACAGTGTGGCTTTAAATAAACCTTAACCAAATAAAGACTTTCTTAAGTTCGCTAGAGATCCACTCTGATTGTATTGCACGATATATGTACCATAGGCACTTAAGTACCCATACTGTATTAACAGCATAATAATGAGGAGGGGCATTAATTGAATGTACATAGACAATTTTTGTTGTTCGTACCTTAGAATCTCTTTCTCTGAATATTCGCTGTACCTCCTGAGGTGTACCCGATCCAAGCGACTGGAAGGGAAAGGGAAAGGAAACAACACAAATGTGAAATGTAAAGAAATGATTTGGTCAATCTCTATAAAACATAGTAAAACTCAAAAGAAAAAAAATTATGCAAGTTCTGCAGAGTGAATAATTTCATCTTTCACTTTTGTTTCCATTTATAGCTTGAATGAAGGGGGTGATCCCAAGATATTTTTGTTGTTGATAGATACATGCATTTGGGAGATATCCAAAACATTCCTTTCGAATGGGATTTAAACCAAGCTGAACATGATTTTCACTATAGATAAATCAATTTCAATTTAAACCTGAAGGCGATTCATTTTCACATAAACCAATTTCATCCAGAGGTCTCCTTCATCATCCCTACCCATAAGACCTACTTCTTTCTACTTGCTTCTTCTTCCTTAACTATGAACCAATTTACATACCTGTCTTCAAGCAACATATCTTCAAATCTCACTGCCAGTTCTTCATCGATTCCAAGTAAGTCCTATAATGGCAGAATTAAGATGAAAAGATCATTAGAGAAATTAGATAATACCAATACAATGTATCATTACTAATTATACCTCAATTCATGTGTTCATTTTGCTTTCCTTCCATGAAGAGTTGGCGATATAAGTAAAAATAGATTTGACTCAGAAAGTCTGGAACAAATCAGTACAGTCTAAAAAATACATTTACAAAAACAAAAACAAATCCAGAGAGCAGAGAATATATTCTTTGCAAAACATCACAATTACATAGGCAAACCACACATCAATTGACATTTTCAAATATAAGTAGAATATCAAACATTTTTTCCTTGTGTTGTACCTAATATGATGCACTTTAAAATAGCCACAAAGCTTTTCAAAACCAATAACCAAAAGAGTACATCCAATACCAGAGCTTTCTATTCATTTCTTTTATAACTAAAAATTCAAGTTACATTGTATTTCAGCATGACAATAATTATACATTCAGTAAATGTAGCCAACAAATAGCAAGAGCAAGTCAAGGTTGGCCCCTTTCAATATATAGAATAATAACTGTAATAAATAAGCTTTAATTCAACCACCTAACCTGAGCATAGGGGCCAGCACAAGCACAGCCTCCCCTTGCCTGTATCCCAAACACATCATTGAGCAGAGCACAGATGAAGTTATGATGGAGGAACTGCCTGGTGTGAGGATGGCGGACCAGGAAGGAGAAGATGGGAAGGCGTGGCCGGGATGCGCTCCCAAGGATTACCAGGTTGGGACAGGAGGAGAGACGTCGCATGACAGAGCTGGACAAAAAATGTTGAGGAGAAGAAATATTGCATAAAGAACTGGATGAAAACAAGTTATAGGGATATAGAAATGTATAAAGTTCAGTAAGAAAGTAAACATTAGAAACTCGGGGCTAGCATTTCTGCTTCATGTTTTCATATTTCTCCATGTCATTAGAACCATTATCATTGCTGCTGATTTGCATTACCTTCCTTATCATCATCTCATTCTTCTTTTCTTTCTATATCCCAACTGGGATGAAACAGAAATATTTGTAACACCCAGGAACACTTGAATTATTTGTGTTATTTCTGAAACAGTTACTTTTAGACCTAATTTCTAAGAGCTTATATTAGTTGTGTGTGTTTCAATTAAAAAAGTAGATAATTTATTTACATTTTTTAACGTAACAACTACTGTAGGTCTGGAGGAAATCATGACTCATCATATATACAGTCAAACCTGCTTTAGTGACCACCTGTATGGAAAAACAACCTGTCTACAAAGACTACATTTTTTGTTTCCCTTTAAAAATGTTTTTTTTTCATTAAAACATGAACTAAAGGAACCTGTACATAAAGACCACCTGCCTATAAAGACCACTTTTCTTGTCTCCCTTGGGTGGTCTTTAAAGACAGGTTTCACTGTATATTTTACCTGCATATTCCCTCCTCTCTTTTCATAATCACATCATGTCCGATGGTCTCTTTGAGCTGCATTACGAGCCCTGCTCTGATAGCGCCAACAACAGAGGGCGTACCACCTTCCTCTCGTATCTCAATTTGCTTCAGATACCGGTGGCTTTCTCTCCTCACCTACAAGGAACGTAGTATTGGTGGTGTGATCGAGTATTACTTACAAACAGAAGGGTTTCTTAAAACGAATGGTATCACTATGCTAACAAAGAATTTTAAAAATCATAAATTACATTTTCACTGGTTATTGTTTGCTTAGCTTTATTTGCTTTGATTTCACATTTGATTTAAACCTAAATTGACCTCAAGCACACAAGTAATCCATAGTTTAAGCAGATCTTATAATTGACTGACTGTCTCTGACTTAATTTCAAGTTTCGATCTATTCTCATAATGAAATAAATGCCTTTGACTCAATCTCATATTTGATCCATTGCTTGAGTGTATAAACTTCATATCCATCTCTTTGAGTTTGACTGGATCTATTACGATTGATAGTATTATTTGATACTATCTTTACTTTTATAAATGTCTGTAAAACATGTAAATAGAAATTTTTGATGTAGCTGTTAAATGATACTGGTCTATATACTTTAGAAACAGGAAAACACTTCATACATTAGACTATAACAAAATACAACCCTCCTTCAAGAAGAGTCTCAAAGATTTAGAATGAACAAAATATTATGGATACTCACATAGAAAACACTTCCTCCACCACCACCGGTTGGTGTTGGGCTGACAAAGAGGGCCTTCTTTGCTACGAGTATCCCAGGAGTCTCTACTCCACCAACAAACTTGTGAGGAGACAGATATATTGCATCTTTGGAAGCCAGGGAAGGCAATATTCTAAAATACATGACACAGGATACAAACTTTGGTAAGTCATTGCATATCAAGATTTTATCACAGCTCAAAAACTTTTTAATTTACAAGGGGAGAAAATCACTTACGGTATATGATCCCTGTTGTTACTTCTAATACAAATAAACATGAATGCAACCTTATTACTCACACAAGCATGCATCTATAAACAATACAAATGAACAAATATAACCTCCATAACATCTTATTACCAACATAAACGAACTGCATTGAATGATTCAATGACATTCCCAAAAACATATCAGAACTAAAATTTTAATCTTACCCTGTCACAACTGGATTCATGTTTATTTTCACGTATGGTCCTGTTAAGAACAACAGATATAGAAGCAAATTAAGCAGAAACACTAAATATTCTACTTGCAAAGATATTTTTTTTGCAGTGGACTACTTAGAAATAAAGATTGGTGACATGTTTCTTGAATAAGCATTAAATTAAATAATAGATCGCATAGAGCTCACACTACAATTCTCTTATTTTGGAAACTATAAAAGAATCAGTTAAAACAATATGGCAAAAATCATCCAGTGATGATGGTGAACACCATTGATTTCAACAACATCATCAAAAACATCAACAACAACATGAAGCTCACTTACCAGCAGTAGCATAGTCCCAGAAGGCAAGGGCGTTGTGTCGATGGAGGATGGTTGTTATGGCGACCGTATCTACCAGGATACCGGTCACATTGGAGGCCGCTGAGAAGCAACCGATCAGCTGCCGGTTTGAATTCTTCCATGCCTGGGAAGATTGCACAACAAAGAATAAATGTCAGCATCTCACAACTGATCTATTACTTTAATGTTTACAAGTTGCGACGTAGTGATGATGACATCTTTTGGTGATGAGGTACGGTTCTTGATTATGAAAAGACAGAAGTACCGATCAACTGTCGCCCCGAGGTCTTCGATGCTTGAGAAGAGAGAATTACAAAGTAGACACATCAACATCATTCGAGTAGACTATTATGATGTATATACAGGCAGTGAAATACAGTCAAACCTGCTTTAGTTACCACCTGTCTACAAAGGCCACAATTTTTGTTTCCCTTGAAAATGGTTTTTTAATGAAACATGTACTATAGGCACCTGTACATAAAGACCACCTGCCTAATAAGACCACTTTTTTGTCTCCTCCCTTGGGCAGTCTTTATAGACAGGTTTCACTGTACTCCTTTATTTCAGGTGAAAGTATTTGCTTATTAAGTGGATGTGAATCATATGTCCAATGCCAACTTATTGGTGCTTTATATTATTTAGCAGAAAGTAGGAACAGACAAAATAACTATTACTAAGGTCTGCTTATTAATGAAATTAAAAAAAGATGTACTCTCACCTGTAACTGCGTATCTAGTATAGCTGTATCAACAAGACCATCTGCATCCTCAGGTATTCTTATTATCTGAATCAATCAAAACAGCAGAGAAAAAAAACATACTTCAAACATAAACATGTATCAAACAAAATACAGATAAAAGGAATTCACAATGTAGTTATGAGTTCATAAGTGTATCTTGATGTATACAGATATGGATACCTAACCACCCTTGCATAAAAAGTGAATAACCTAAAGATATATCAAACCCTACTGCTCCATTTAGATCAGAATGTTTTTATTTATTTACACAACTTACATCACAAGGGGAGAAAATCAAATATTTGTAGTTATGAGATCCACAGAATAATTCAAAATAATGCTTACCTCTGCCCCTGTTTCTCGCCATGGTAACAGATTTGAATGATGCTCAAATGGTCCTACAAACACCACCTTGACATGTAAGGATAGAAGAAATGATTTAGTTACACAAAGGATATCCAGGAGACCAAAATGTTGATAATGTTTTGAATACATGTATATGTTGATATCATGAACAGCACACTAGCTTTTTGGAAGGGGGTCCACATTGAACTTTTTAGAGTCTTCATGCACAAGCTCTGTGTAAGATTTTCAAAATTTCAGACATAAATTTTGGGCCTCCATGGGTCCTAGAAGCTAAGTAGTATCATCATCATCATCATTATCATAATTTGTATCAATATCAATATCATTATCCTCTAGTTATTCTATTTCCATTTCATTATCCGTTACAATCAAACTTGTCTAAGCAGCCATCTGTCCATAGTGGTCACCTAAATTGTTTTTCTTCTTCTTCTTCTTCCAGTATAGTACAGACCGCCGTTGGTGTATTATCGTACCTTGTGCTTGTCAAGTGCCGGGTGTACAGTGCAAGTAAAAAGGCTCTATAAGAATTCTATGTGCAGCTAAAAACAGTCTGAAGCTCAACGGAGCTTCATGTGTTGCACCTTCGATCTGCTTGGAATAACTGTGTCTTGCAGGACCTCTCAAGAAAGGCCACCTGTCTACAGTGGCCATTTTCCCGTTTTCCCCTTTGGTGGCCTTTATAGACAGGTTTGACTGTGTTTTCATAATTAATCTTCCAATTTGCACATACCAAGACAGCATCCCATAATGTACTTACTGGAGGGCTGGTGAGATGAAGGGCATTGACAAGCTTGTGGATGGCCGCTGTACATCCAGTCCCGGTAAAGATGACTGCATCATGTTCACTGGCATTCACAGCATTCCGTACAATATCTCTGAACATACAGAAAATATGCAGAAAATAGATAGCAAATAAAAAAAAAAAATTAAAAAAAAGTAGGAACAGCTCATTTCCATGTAATATTTGTATATTTATGGAAAATTCAGAGTCAGTGGGTAAGTCATCACACAGGAGCATACTGTACAGGGTTCAAATCCCTGTTATAGCACCAATGTCCTTTGAAAAGCCTTTAATCTACCTTTACCACTCTCCACCCAGGTGAAGTAGACAGGAAGCTGATAGCAAGAAATTTTGTGCATGCATCTTGAGTGTCTTATCATGATAGTAGCTCAGTAAAAGCTAGAGTGCATAGCTATCTAGAGGATCAGTACTTATACCACTGAGGACATCCTGGGTAACATTATTTGACATCATTTTTACTATTATATTTATATTTTCAATAATAGTAATAATTTTGTTTACCCAGGGAGGCCTCATCAGCATCGGTAATGTTCTTCTTGAGGGCCCTGAAATTATTATTAGCCCAGCAATGGCCAGGTACCTATTTACATGTACACCTGGGTGAAGAGTGGCAAATGTAGATTAATATCTTGCCAAAGGACATTAATGCCGGGCTTGGATTTGAACCCTCAACCCTTGGATTGAGAGTCATGTGAATGAACCACTATACCACATCACCTCCACAGGAACCTACCTTGCTTCATGCCTGAAGAGAGTTGTTTGTAGTGATGTCACAGAGGTGGTGGTGTGGGTGTTGCCATAGGTGGGTAAAACCCTCTCCCTGATGTAGTCTTCGATGAATCCTAGTGACCTAGCAGATCAGAAGAAAAAAATTGTGCATATATAGTCAGTGTTTATTCAGGGTGTTCAGATTGATTGAATGCGACCAGTGGTGCAGCTTATGGGAGCATGGGGGTATGTGGGTCATTATTCACAAGGACCGCTATTCATAATCAAATAAGAGGGTCGCTATTCATAATATGAGAAGAAGTTCGCTATTCACCCTCTTCTCGTATTATGAATAGCGACCCTCATTTTGTATTATGAATAGCGGTCCTTATGAGTAAAAACCCTCAATGTGAATTATGAATAGCAACCTTCATCCCACATTATGAATAACGGTCCTTATGCCTTTATGATTAGTGACCCCCTTTCCATTTTATGAATAGCAGTCCTTCACGTTTAGGAAGTTACACGTTATGAATAGCGGTCCTGATGATTAGCGAGGTTACCCTGTTGCAAAGCTGGGGCACACACTTGATGACTTATGTGTGGCATAATGTAAACATGAGAGAAAAAAATAATAATTGATAATGCTATCACAAAAAGAAAATATTACTTATAATCAAAATGTTCAAGGAGGAACATTTACTTACTTTCCAGATGCTGTGTAATCACAATAGGTAACTGGAGAAAGAACAAAGTAAAAAAAGCATATTCTAACAAAATGCACCACATGAAATCAAGTATTTTACTAGACACACACTTCAATTTATGTACAAGCAGACCTCTGTAACAAACAATTCCAACTACCGGTATAAAGGATACATTCTAACTCTTCATGGAAGAAGAAGACAAAAAGTAAATTGTGCTGTATTCCTAGATTTAAAATTAAAATCAACAAATCCAGACCAGAGTCTGATGTTGTCCACTCACACATTTGCAAAGTTTTAAATAAATTTGTATACATGTATGATGTACCACACATCTGTACAGCCCCAAAATGCCAAAATGCCTATTACTATTATAGACGAGTTTGTGTTTTGATCTCTCGTTTCCAAGTACCAAGATTACTAGCCAAAAAGAGCCTGAAAAAAATCACTTGATCAAAATGATATTGATGAATTCAATTGCAGGAATTGTATGGTTTTCCAATTCCATCATCTTACAAGTTTACAATGAAAATGGTAAAATGCTATATTGTCCAAGAATTAAGACAAATATTCTATTATTTTCTTTCATCATTGAAAAATGATGCTGTAAAAGCAGCTATATTTAGGAGTAGGACTTCCCCTTTAAGTTGAACACCATCTACCAGTGTTGAGGTTAAACTTCAACTTAAAGCTAATAAAGCTCAGCCTCATATCATGTCCTAGACAGAGGAAACCGTCTGCTTTGAGGAGTTTTTATGTATTTTATCTGTTGATGTTCCCTCAAGAAGTCAAGCCTTTCAGGTATTTAGTAAAATAGAATGATTTCTTGCCTCTTGACAGTCTTGGTCTAATCATATCCTCAACATTTCTGACCACATCAATGCATTAATGCCCATGGCCATGAAAAGTGATACCACCTCGTCCTCCTTCTCCCCTTTCCCTCATTTACCTCCTCCTCATTCTCCTCCTAACACTGCCCAATGATCATCATCATCATAATATGAATTAGGCCTAGATCTACTAGGCCTACATGAATTTAATGAGGACATGAGTTTATAGTCGCTAACTTCAAGCAAGAGCGCGTGGCTCCCGTGGCTGCACCCGTTCGTCGGTACAGCAATTGTAATGTAATTATGTAGCGGTTTGCTGAGAAACCTGTGAGAAAGCATAGATCTATAGTCTAGAGGATTATTATAATATAGATCTAGATCTAATGTCTTTATTTTTAGGAAATATACTCCAAAAGAGATAAGAAAATTGACACAAACTGAGCTGACGAAACACTCCAAACAGGTAAGAAACACAACAACTTTTAAATTAGTATTATTTGAATAATTGATGAAGATTTAGTTGAATTTTTTGTATTTCTTAGTATGTTTTCTCCACGCCGGAGTTACAGGTCAAAAATGGATTCGGAATACACTAGCGCCACCAAATGAACAGGGAAACCCCCGCATCTGCATCACTGCATGGGACATGGGTCACACACTCGCGGTGATCGGTGATTATTTCGTTACCTTTTCGTGGTCCGAACGGCCCTGAAAATGTTAAATCATGCCCAATGACATTATCCCTAATATATTTCTGGAATTCCTCTTCATTTTGTTGATGCAAATGTCCCACAATTGGTTTCCTGTCCCTTGGAAAAGTATAAAATATTCGTGACCCAAGGGTCGACGACTTTTCATCACAGGGCGCTGCCATGTTGTTACATCACTCACATTAAAATTGTTTCGGATAATACTCTTTTTATTTTAGCCTTTTTAATAGAAAGTCCAACAAACATATATAAATAAAACAAGAAATTTATGTTAAAATTATAAAATTATTTAATAAATCATTTAATTTCGTAAAATATTTTATACATACTGTAAAATACAAAATTAATTTGAACAAGCCAGGGGAATCCCGGAGTCGCAGTATCCCGAAATTGGTTGCACACACTGATCTCTACGGTGGTTGCACACCAAATTGCACTGACGATTTCGCTCTTTCATCATATAATCTAGTAGTCCGCCGGCCGTGCATACATCATTCACAGTACTCAACATTAACAACCTACTAGACTTGCAACAGGGCATGGGGAAACTACATACTTGGACGTTATTCATGTTCAAACTTTAAAGTGCTTTGAAACTGAAATTTCAAGAAAATGAGCAATATGGATAAAGTACTATCAAGGGTAAGACCAAGAAGAGGATTTTAATTTTTTTAAAAGTGATCCTGGCCCGATCCTAGATCTAAGTTGATCGCGAAGTGGGATTTATTGTTGACCAATGAGTAATGATTGAGAATGTTACTAGTGTTCGAGAGAGAGTGTGTAGTGTTTATTTAGTACATGTTTTAGTTGAGAGCAGACAGAGTTGCATGAACAAATCTAAGGTATTGCCATAATAATGAGGCCTTTAAATAAGTTAATTCTAAAATTGTTAACATTTTGATAATTACATTCTGATCAAATTTCATGATTGTGTAGTAGTATTGTAAAAATTGAAATTTTATGTTGATTTTTTTTTTTTGTAGCACAATTTGTTCTTTTGCGATCATGCTTTAATATGTATATCTGTTTGATTATTCTACCCCAGAATGTTATCATGTGCTACAGAAAGCTGCTAAGTCATCATCATCACCAGTGCATTAGTTTCAAACAGCTTGGATCACTTCAACATGTCGCAGCTGGGGAAAGTCTGTATCACCCTAGACAGTGCCATAGTGATGCTTCCAGCAAAGAATCGATACAGAAAGGGTTAATGCAAGAAGAAATTAAAGGAGACAAACAAAAAGAAGGAGGAGATTACATAGGAAATAATGGACTCACTCCTTCACCTCAGAATAGAAGTGTTCAATCACAGTCTTTAACTGATACTCAGTGAAATATGAAGGAGAATTCCGTAAAGGATACTAAATCTGCAATATCAATACCCATCGTTGAGGACTCTTCAAGCTCACTAGACAGTAGCAGTAGTAGCACCAATAATGACTCCAACAGTGACTCATCATCGGAGAACTCACTTGCTAACATTGATGAGAAATCTAGGAGGAAAGAGCCCCCGGTGGCCCCTGACCCTGAGACCTGCTGCGAGAGCGGTTGCGTCAATTGTGTCTGGATCAAGTATGCAGAGGAGGTCAAAAACTACTACCCAGATGACCAGGATCACCAGGAAAGACTAAAAGAAATTTTGGATTTGATTGAGGATTATAATGTCAAAATGTTTGTCCGGATGGAACTGGGGATGAAGAAGTAGCCAAGATTGATGAGCTATGCATGGAAATAGAATGTAATTGTTTTGTGTACACTCTTCAGTCATCTGCTTCAGATAAGGGCCCTCATTTACATTTACTTGTGTTGCCCTTCATTCAATCTCCCCTCTCTCAATTCATTAATTATCTCATATTAATAGAAATTTATGCAAAAATATGGGCCTGTTATTGGGGAATTTGATCTTCTTTTTGATGGAAAATGTGGAATGGCTTTAATGTGTTGAATGTGCATGTTTGAGTTAAATATATTGCAAAGTTTGCACCGTGCAAAGCTTGTTCAGAATGAGAAATGACAAGTTATAGGGTTTCAAAATGAAATATATCTTTGGCTTAGAATTGTGAAGGATATACTGTTATTAATTATAAGGAACCTCATGTGCAAACAGTACTTCCAACATTGCTAAACTGTGTGCTGCATGCTTTAATATGACAGTCTAGTAAAAACAAGGGGCCATCAGGGTACATGCATGTTAGATATTTGTGCATGTTTATTTATGTATAAAAAGATTACGGTACTAGAAAGGATGCTAATGTTTTGTTATCAATAGATAATTTTGTTGAATACATAAAGCAGATACAGGTAAGGTTTAGTGCTCAAAACTATCAATAAGTTGCAAATCCATAAATGAAATAAATGTAAAAAAGGTGAATTCTCTAAAGAACATGTAAATGTAAGTGATTGCCCATTAAACATATGAAGTAAACTATACGTTTTTTACGAAAGGAAAGCTTTGATACTTTATTTTCAGAAAATATGCACAACTCTATGAATTCTATCAACTGATATGGTAATTGATTTTTTTCCCCCACTCGTTTGTAACACTTCCTACTAACATTTTGTAAGGCAAAGGCATCTTCAACATTCTTGAGAATAGAGATTAAATTATGTGCTGTGAAAATCCTGTCATTCATAATCAGTGACAAGATTGAACTATACAATTCTGTAACTTGCAGGTTTCTTTTTTTTATTTCTAGGCCTTTCACCCATTTTGAATGTGAAGCTTTGTGTAGTTATAATAAAGAAGTGTGCAATATTTTTAAGGTGGGGAAAGGATTTTGCGCGACAATTTTTACAGTGATAGGCAGCATATTCTTACCATGATTTTGTTAGTAATTTATTGTTTAACTATATATGCAAATGGTTCACAACAGAAGTGTTGGTATGTGAGGTCAAGTAACAAATAACATTTGTTTCTTTTCCTGGTCATCTCCTTTTTGTTATTATTTACTATTTTATTATGTACTGTTACTATAACTATATTATTTCTATTCCCTCTTTGATAATACAAAATAGCAAAGTATTACAAGTAGAAGAAGGTGGAGTGACATACAGTTAGCAACTAAATTATTCATACTTTACCAAGTTTTGTAGTTGTGTAAGTACATGTATTTGAAGAGTAGATTTGTCCTGATATACTTGAGAATGTGACAACGCAATTAAGCTTACTTCTAAAAGTATTCAACCAAGGCCCAAATCAACCAGTCAACCTATCATTCTAGAGTTATGAAAAACAAAAACAACGAACATCAAATTTACAAGAGGTATGAATAATTCAGTTGTTAACTACATGTAAGGAGTGAATGGTATTACTTCTNAGAGAATGATGAAATCTACAAGGTGATGTTAATAACTCAATAACCCCAAAAATCGGGTTAAGGCCCTTTTGGCATAAGGCCGACGATATGTTTCTTGAGAATGTGACATAGCGAAGCTTACATCTAAAAGTATTAAACTTAGGCCTAAATTCAACCAGTCAATCTTTCACTCTTGAGTTATGAAAAACAAAAACAAAGAACATCAAATTTACAAGAGGTATGAATAATTCAGTTGTTAACTACATGTAAGGAGTGAATGGTATTACTTCTCCAGGACGTTATTATAACCTTTGGAATCTTAGTTTTTTTTTCCAAGCAGAAAGCCCCAAGTCAGTGGAAGATAAATTTTGGTCACATATTGTGAAATGGATGGAAATATCATGTTAACAAGTTCTAACCTGTCACTGTTTTCAATCTAAGGGATGAAATGTCTTATGTTGAATATATGGACATGGAAAGATTATTTAAAAAACACTTTAAATTGTGTTTTTCTGGAACAGTAAAGCCACTTGCCAAGGGACACGATTGAAAATGTCCAATTCAACTCTTCAGTTGGTCACACATTGATTTATCAGCCATCTTTAAAGGGTTTTTATTTCTTAGAGGAAAGGAAGAATATTAAAACTTGGAAAAGGAACTAGATTCATATGACTAAATGTCATTAATTGCACAAAGAGGAAGGTTGAAGATGGTGCTTTGCCATGGCAATATATCTATGAAAACTGAGATACTGTCAAATATATGTGTGTTCATTTTAATGGTTTGTTTATTTATACTGTTGAATTTATTCATAGAATTAAATATATAACTGCCGATTTGAAGAGTTCTGCTGTATCATTGATGACTACTTGATGTGAGTAAATGTGAGTAAAACTGGGTTGACAGTGTATTGAACAATTTTTTTCCTGGGCCCTATGATTATCCAAATGTCGACAAATATTCTTAAACATGTATATTAAGGAAGTGCTTCAAATCATTATTGAAAACCGATGAAGCTAAAAATTTACTACATGGCCCAGAAGTGACAAGCAGAAATAGGTACCTAGCAGAAAGGAAAGAGTCATTATTTGTATCAAAATCTGATTGGTTGAAATTGCCCATCAATAAAATGGGTTAAAGAGAAACTCCAGTAATGGTAAAAAAAGAAAATTAATTTTCACAGAATCAAACGAAACTTACACTGAATGTTCAAGATTACAAATAAATAACATGTGCCAAACAATTTTAGAAGAAAATGTATACTGGCTGAGTAATGATAATAGAAAGACGAGGAAATCAAGGTAGTACCAACCCCGACACCATGTGTGTTGTCCCATATATAGCTTTCTGTGTACAGTGCTTGTTACTTCACCAAGACTCGGTCAAATTTATTATGATTTTGATGACTCCAGACCCTTGCAGTGCACAATGCAATCGCATTACCAGTACTAAAGTTTAGCTTTAATTTAGTTAAGAATATATTTAAATCATCAGTAGTGTACAGGTTGTGTAGGGTATGTTCAGTTTCACGTTTAGCAACCCATATGTATGGTTTGTTTGCTATTTGTCCTTTTGAGCTTCAATCAATATTATTTTGATTTACAAGTTCATGCCCTTCTTTCATCGACCAACCCATCAGCAATCATGTTTCTGTACCTAGGTATACAGTACATCATTATTCCAGGTTATATTCAGTGACCTGAATATAAATAACTCATATTTTACTCCCAACCTCCCCCTTTATCTCTCTCTCTCTCTCTCTTTCTGGCTGTATGCCTTTCTCCCCCTCTCTCTCTCTCTCCCGTTCTTCCTCACACTCATCTTACTTCTTCAGTCTCTCATATGTGTACAATATTTGTACATGTATCTTTCTCTCTCCATGGCAAATCTCTGTTTATTCTTGTATTTCCTCTTATTCTTCTTTCTCTTTCCCCATTTTCAAATTGCTTTAAGCCCTCTGACGCATGATACATATGCTTCCCACAAAATGATCCAAAACACTAGTCGAGTTGGGGTGTTGCTTTTTATTCCTTTTTTGCGTCAGTATTTCTGTCTCCCCATCCTCAGAGATCTCTGAAAAAGCATATGAACAATTTATATGAACAGCTTGAACATGTACTGTACATAGGAAAGTGGAAGGCCACAAATATATTCATACTTTATGTACAATCAATCTTTTACATTTCTCCGTTAGAAGCCTAGATATAATACATGCAAATGTTCACCTTCAAATATCAAATTATTATTATCATACATAATATCGGCCACGTTGGTTGCAAACAACATATTACAAATTAATCTTCTTTTTATCGTACTACATGTATTCTCAACAATAATAAAGATATGGTCTTCACTGTTGGGAGATCTCTCTGTACAAAGCATTTTAAGTTATACAAACTTCAGGTCAATATACATATAATATCTATATTACTATCATACAGAAATGTATTTTGTTTTCATAATTCTTTCAATACAAAAATGTTCTCATATACAAGTAAGACTGCCTAGTTTAGCATGCCTTTTCCATTTCAGGAGCTTGTAATGATATTATGCTCTAAAACGGAACGATTTCAAAATAACACAATGCACCATCAAAAGCAGTTCAAATGGATATCTTTAACAAAGCTAGTAACAGCCTTGCCCAGCATGTGACAAAACAATGCCTTGATTCCAAACGGGATTATGTTTTTAAAAAGACGTTATAGACCTTCATGACTTGTCCCTTGACAACAATTTCTGTAACCAATATTAAAGCAGAAACGACATATCATAATATACTCTGAGCACTTCCTATGTCTTTAATAATCAAGTGCACATGCATAAATAATAGACATAAATTCGCTGCAAATGGTAGCAAGAAAATGAGTAAGTAGTACGTGAAGCAAGGTAATATAAGGGAAAGTCCATTATTTATTGCTGCAATGGCAATCCTGCCAAGTGTATACATGTTATACTATCTATAAACCAAATAGACCTATATCTCTCAGTTTCTCTCTAAAAAATAATCTCTTGTTGCTTTATCATGCCTTCCAGGAATATGATGGATTTATGACGAACAGTATAAATACATCCTATATAATAAAGCGAGGAACCCCATACCTTTAACTCTGAAGCATACATGAAACCTTCCTGGTGAAGATGTTTAAAAATTAGTTTGATATTTTGTTATCTAATCAGATTTGGCTTTCTATTGTAAACCATTAGGGTATACATATGAGTACCAGTACAAGCTTTCAGTGGTTATAGTTTTCTGATATAACTCCTTGATATAGATCTCTTGTTAGTTGCTCAAAGAGGTAATAGTGAGTACCTAGAATAAATGGAAGAGCACAATATTTTTACCGTAAATATATAATATTTATTTTTCTATCAAGTCATTAAACTCTGCCTGTATTCTCTCCAAAGATAATTTTAAGTTGACACTGATATACCAACAAACCTTTTTTTTTTTTTGTGAACCTGGAAAGTATAAATATATAAATATTCAATCCAATTTTTGATTTAAAACAAAGGTTTAAAAGTAATTCAAGGTATTATATAAAAAGACGTCATCAATAAAATAAATGGATGACAAGAAAAGAATAGTACATACATTTTGCAGATAATTAAATCCACAAAATTGAAGACATGATTTTAGGACTTTGACAATGCTTTCTGATGATTTGCCAATCACATATAAACATGATATGAAAAAAAAAATACTGGTAATTGTAGTACTTCCAATAATTTATCATTCACAGGTTATAAATTAACAATTTTAGCCGATATGTTGGCTAAAATGAATTTAATGATATACTTCAAATTACAAGTTATTATATCACACGTTGATGTACAGTGTACATATTGTTGCTCATTTGGTCGAACAGTACTTCAGCAACTAGTATGCTATATGTATGTGTTGTAGACCGAAAAAAAGAGGTCCAAGCATTTGCCTGGAAATGCAAAGGTTGTAGGTTCGATTCCCCACACAGCACAATGTCATTTGGAAAGACATTAATCTACATTTGCCACTCCATACCCAGGAGAGAAATGGGGACCTGGTAGGATGACGAAAGCCTTTGTGATAGAAACTGCCATATGCTCCCACGGTGACCATATGGTAGGAATAAACCCCAGGAATTAGAAATTGTGCACATTCTACGTAAATTAATCCGATGACCGAGGTAAAAATATCTGTTGAGTGTTTAGAGACGGTTTGTCCCGGAGCTATACAAATCCAGATTTATATATTTATGTAAATTGAAATTTAAAACAACAAAAATGCAATAATAAAATGAGGAAATTAAAATGCATTTACGTTGAAAGATGATTAGGAAACAGATAGCTACTACCCACAACGTTTTTATCTAAGCAATTCATTTAGTCCCAGCTCATTAAATTGAGTCACTATTCTGAAATCAATGATTAGTTTGCCAAATCAGCATCATCAAAATGAGTGACTGCTAGTATTCATCATTATCTTCAAACATACAACACTCAAAAATTCCTAAAACCTCAATTCACGTCATAAACCACATGTACCTTCATAATGCCAACAATAAATATGTCTTCAAGCAAGTACTACAATTCATACAAGCATTAGTCTATGTTTCTACATTTCTTTTGAAGTAGTCATTTAGATTTGTCAAGGTGTCAAATTACTTTCAAGAGGCAACACATTTTGTTCAATATTTTTGTCTGTTGTTTTGTGCATAAACAACAATATCAACAACACAAAATGAAACAACATGTATCCTTCACAATAGCTGCATCAAACAATGTCATCTAAAAAGGTTAAAAAGTTAGAAGTGATTAGAGAAGTGTACGGATAGAAGAAAAAGAAGAGTCTGAAGTGAGACTAGAAAGCTTCTATTACAAAGTAAAATGCAATTAAACATCATTTTCAACTCTTGTCTAAAACCGACATGTAATCCTACAAAATGACCCAATTCAAACTCAATTTGAATAGTGATACACCTCTGATATACATGTACATGTACAGTACGTACATGTATTCCTTCTCTAACAATCTGAACTACAACATCAACATTGTGCGCATATAAATGCAACTTACTAGCAAAAGGTCAGTATCGATGTGACGAGTGCTAGGGCTATTGTAGATCACATTAACAAATTTATAAGCATTTTTTAAATCCCCTAAATTTCAGAGTGAACACACATCTGAGAGATTCGCCACAGAAGGGTGTATCTATACAGATGGTACAAACTCTACCATGGGCCTAAGCTACGTTCCCTGAGGATTACACAATCAGTATCAAATGGAAGAAATCAAATTGGCAACAACGAAACAAAATGAAAATATTAAAGAAATAAATTATTCTAGTATATTTTATATCCCTTTGGTCCATGATCCAAAATATATAAAAGAAAGGAAGAAAAATAAAATGCAAATGCAAATAGAGAGTCAGAAGCACATTATGTACCTTTCAAAAAACAAAGTTGTGGACTTTCCAAATCACTGATGACTTGAATTCCATGCATAGAAAATAAACATATCCAAATCTCAAAGCCACTACTGCACAATCTCCCAACAAAAATGATTGCTTGTAGAGTAAATAATTGGGTTAAATGGGTGGGCCTGTCTTGACTTATAGTCCAGAGTATTATCAGTTTGTATATAATCCATCCTTAAAGCCTATCTGCACTAGTTTGGCATGGAGGGATTAGACCCCCATGCGTGGTCACTGGCAGGTGGTTATCTCATCAAATCAGCTCTCAATCAACATAAGATCAAGGGGATCATGGGGGATCAACGGGTGCCATTGATATAGAGGGCGGAAGTAGCTACAAATAGTGCAGTCCCGCTTAAAACTGTATCTCTAATGCATACATAATAAGTGGAGCGCTTTTTAAAGGACCGGGAAGAGAAAGTGATGATTTCTGTTCCTCTTTCCTATTCATGTGATATCTGACAACAATATTGAACAAGAACATATCCCTTTACATAAGTTTTAAATTCATTTTTAATACAAGCTCTCCATTTCTTTCACCTGGTAATATTGATGAATATAAATCTGCTTCTCAAGAAACTTATTTGGTATTAGTAATCTTGGATACATCGATTTGTAGGATATATTTCCTAAATGACACTGATTGCATACCTTGCGTTTATCATTACATGGAAGATTTAATGTCGTCCACCACTAAATAAATCTATACTGGTTCAAATATCTTGTTTGTTATTGTTACTTAATATTATCTAGAGTAATGTTATCTACAATAAAGTAATCATGCAATCTGTGTATTTTCATTTTGATGAGTTTGAAGGTTTATGTCCACTACTTCTTCTGAGCAGGCCTGTCACTTGAAGTATTAACAGAGATGTAGACTTTAAATACTATTCCATGGCATACATGTATATGCATGTACTGTATGTCTGAGAGTTAATATTATTTAGAAGGAAGATAACCCATTGTTGACTGAAACCAGATGGTCTCTGTGTTAAAGTCTATGAGAATGAGAAAATTCAGCAGTCAACTAGTTAAGTGCAATAAAAAATTGAAAAACAGGTGTCCATTTCCTTCTTAATGGGGAAACACCTAACAAGCAATAATAAAATACCGTAGATTAAGATGATGAGATGAGAAATATAGTTGAGGTATTGTTCTGATTGACAAGGCAATGGCTTATTTAAGAACGTACAATGCACCACTTTAGCCAACCATCTTCTAAAAGAAGGATATATCAAGTGAAAACCCCACTTTATTTGCACTCAGCGTTCATCATAACCTAGTTTTACTCAGTGGTGAATGTTCCAGATTTAACTCATTACATAAATGTCAGAGACACCCATTTAACCATCTCAACCTTAAGGTTGAATCCCCAAAACTTGCCCCCAAAGAAAACTATTGTGCTATCAATAACCATAAATTACGCACCCCTTGTTAAAATCAAGATTAGTATCTACTATCTATCAGGCTTTGTCAAATGCACATCAATTATTTTTATATGAAAACAGTTAGTTCAGTGAGTGAGTGGATTATAAAGTAAGATTAGACTATTGCCACAGAGTGTGAAATCAATAATCATTGAGATTTATCCAGGTAACGCAAAGTTAATTGCAAAACGATACTGAAGATAATTAATCAGAGAATTATAATTAGACAATAAAGTTTTAAAAAGTCTCATTTCAACCCGATTCAAAGATTTTTATTATTTGTGAATGATTTTTCTTTTTTAAAGAATGTATTCCCTGCAGAGTAAAATATACAAGAAACACAAATAAAAATGAACGTTATGGCTGTTCGGTAGGCTATAACACACTACAACATGTGTGGAGCAGGTTTGTTTTTCACTCGGGCTTCTCCAGTCGTACCTTAAAGGGAGGAGATGGAACAAGTTGGAACACGAGAACCGCTTGGAGATGATGGTGAAGGTTCTTGAATCCAACTCTGTATCGCTCTCATCCATCCGCCCTTCAACGAATGAAGCCCTACTTAATCTATGACCTGAACGGTCGTGGCATTCGCCCCCAAAGGGTTCCTCATCAAATGTTGTCCACTAGTAAGACCACAGATAGGATTCTATTCCTACAGACTTCTATGTGGTTAGGTTTCTGGCATAGTGCAAGTAATTGGTGTGGACGAGAAGACTTTCATTGAAGCAATCCTTTTTGGTGTTCTTGAATTCTGCAGAATTTGTATATTCTTCCAGCACCATTTCGGATCCCGAGGTAGTCCTACGCGATCTTTAGAGCAGAGATCCACCAGGGCTCATCTCTTGCTTTCTCAGGTTTGATGGGCAAGCATTAACTCAAGTCATGGTGGGGGTAGTGGACCCGAAGCGGGAAGCTGTGTACTGCATCGAGAGATCTTCCCTCTAGGTTCGCCCTAGGTCAAAGGTGATAGGTGACGTTAGAGGCAGCAGAGATTGTGGGCTCATCTCATGCTTTCCAAGGTTTGATTGGCAAGCATCAACTCAAGTCCTGGGAAGTGGAGGGAAGAGACCCTAAGCGAAAGATTGTCCCTCTAGGTTAGCCCTAAGTCAAAGGTTATAGGTGACTTTAGAGGCAGCAGATGTGGTGGGCTCATCTCATTCTGTCCAAGGTTTGATGGGCAAACGAGCTCTTATCAATGGTGGCCGGTGACCTTCAGAGAGATGTCATGTCCACTAGTTCATCATGCTGTCCAAGTCCAGGGCTAGATTGGCAAACATGGACTCAATGTCATTGAAAACCTCCTTGCCGTCTTCTCCTGATTCCTCACTGTAAAAGAGCAAACCAAAAAGTTTCAACAGAAAATTAGAATACCATGAATCTCTTCCCTAATAGTTCTGCAAGAATTTGAAGGAAAATGACACCAGCTGAAGTAGTTTTCTATACTCAATATTTTTCCTAGGTTCAAATTTAACATTGACATCTTTCGCTTAGTCTCCGACATACCATGGACAGCAAATCAATGTCATATTTGACTGAATTTAGCTTGTGCTTTCCTCTTTTATCATTCAGACAAGCACATTGTTTAGATTGTTTCTTGCACATATTCAAAGCAAAATTTAACTTTGAATAAATAACCCTAAAAAAAAGAAGATACAAATAAATACATGCTCCTTAAAAAATCTAGCTCTACAAAATGAACAGAAATCAGGAATGGGTGTGGTCTTCTTCCTTACCTGGTACTAGCTTCCAGCTCTGCGGGTGGTGGTGGTAGCGGTGGAGACGGTAATGATGGAGAGGTTTGGAGCTTGAGGACTGGAGCTGGTGGTGGAGTCCAGCTATCATCCGCGAATTCTCCCATGGGATCTTCCATGGCCATGCTCCGTAAGATATCTTCAAGTTTGATGGTAGCTGTTAATGCAAAAGGATGGAGGAGGAAATTTGTTTTTAGATGTACTGGAAAATAACCAATAAATCAATTTAGTGCTCATTAAAACAAAAGAATGAATGAGAGTACTAAATATTTGGAAATTCTTAGAGACGAAACACCCTTGTCTAAAAAAAAATTGAATGAAGATTCCTTCGACATGTACTATTAAAGTTACCCACGAAAGAAGGTAGGGATACACTATAATGTATGTGATTACAAGTGGTTTGAGCAATATCCTTAAGACACAAATTTTATTGATTTAAATAACAAGGCAGATTGGACCTTTCATTAGGCTATGTAATCTTATTGCTATATGCAAGTTCTAAAAACAGAATCAATGGTGAAATGTTGCAGCTTTGTTAGCACATAACAGTAAAGTAAATCAAATTGGCTTTAAAAGTTGTCTTTCTTTCTCATCTTTAAAATTCATGGATATGTACATATGCGTATCATTCTGGTTCATACTACAATGATAGACCATGGAAAGATTAAGTACCTTCACCAAGCGAGTCCGCATCTGCAGCAGCATCTTCAACTGGCTTGTAGCTCTTGGTGGCTGGATTGGTGGTAGCAGAAGAAGCAGATCGATCAACAGAGAATGGAGGCACAGATGCTGTGAAAATCTCTGCACCATAGGAGCCACCTTCTCCTGCAGTCTGTCTCCTTGGGCTAAGTCTTGTTGGCTGTTTCTTGATGGTGTCTGTGTTTTCATTCTCAAAACCGGTGAGACCAGTCTCAAGGGTATCGCTACTCTCACTTCTATCTGAGTCCACCACCTCATCATGATCTTCCAATTTATCCATGTCTGATGAAAAGATGTCTATATCCTTGGGGTCCTCGATAGGGACAAGCCTGTTCTTGGGCTCCGTGATAGGAACCAGTCTACTTGTTGGTTCCTCAATGGGGATGAGTCTGGGTGATTGAGTGTTTGTGGATGCTGGGGGAAGCGTCTCTTGAGGTTTTGAAGGTTTGGGTGGAGATCGTGTCTTGGGCAGGACCACTGGTGGGACAGCCCGTTTCTTCACCTCTACAGAGGGTGGTGACGTTGTCTGATCAGTTGGAGGAGGAGGTGGCATCTCTTTTGAGTCACTAAAAGGTACAGCTGCCTCTTCATTAACCATTTCATTGGGAGAAGGAGGTTTACGTTTTATAGTGTCCGAGTTTGATTCCCAGCTCTCTGATACTACTGGCACCTTCAGTCTTTTCTTCTGACGAAGCTTAAGTTCAGCCATCATATCGACACCACCACCACCTATGTCACCCATCATCTTTTTGGGTGCACTGCTACTTCCTTTCCCATTCACTGGTTGCACTGCAGGTGCTTTCCTGCTCTGTTTCATATTGGTCAGCTGCATGTTTGTTGGGGGTGGAGGGGCAGGAGGAGGCTGTGAAACAGCTGGTACCGGTGGTGGTGCTGGAGGTGCAAAAGCAATAGGTGCAGGTGGCGGTGGCATTGGTGGTGATGGTGGTGCAGGTGCTGATGAAATTGCAGCTCGTCCCATTGGTGATAATGGTGGTGGGGGTGGGAGGGCTGGTGATAGAGGAGCAGGTACCCCTGCAGGAGATGCATTAGGTACCTGTACTTGAGTCTGAACCTCAGGGGTGACTGGAGGTGCAGAGTTGGGTAATACTGGTACAGCTGGAGGTGGACCAACTGGGGGAGGGGGTACTGCCCCCATGGCAGGGACAAATGGTGCTTGCATATAAGGTTGCCGCTGAGGTACAGACACAGGTACTACTGGAATAGGAACTGGCTTAGGTTGCTTGGGCTGGTTCACTGTTGAATGTCTTGGTGATGTTTGAGGACTTGACTTGTTGAAGGAAGACATAAACCGATCATCAATTTCTTCATACAGTCTCGGAGATGAGGATTCCTCTTCTCCTACAGAATTTGCATTCATGTTACGGTTCATGGTTTCAAAGTTAAAAGGAGCATACTTGCTGACTGGCGACTGATTGAACTCCTCTTGTTCAGTAAACGACCTTGACCTTGACCTAAACTCTGGGGCAAGAGGTTCAGGTTTCTTTGGTGGTCTTTTCAAAGTTTGGTAATTCAAAGGATGAGAGTCGGTGTTCAGAAACTGTTTCTTCAGCTGCAAAAATGTTGCTTGCGTCTTGATGGGCGAATCTTCTTCTGATCCTTTGGACGAGGATGATCCTTTGGATGACGACGAGACGTCTGTTGTCAAATCCTCATCAATTTCAACATTTGAGTTTCGATTTTGATGTCTCGACTTTGGTCTCCATATTCCTTGTAGAGGATTTGAAAGAACAGGGTTTAATACTGGTGTACTGTCGTCTCCGCGGGACTGCTTCTTCCACAGCACTTCTGCGCTTCCTGGTCTTCGTGGTTGACTACCGCCTTCAGAACTATTGCTACTATTTTCGCTGCCTGCAGCAGACACAGTGGACGCTCTCCTCCCAGAGTCTAATACAGTTGCTGTAGAAGGTGGAGGCATCACAAAGCTATAGCTGTTTGATTGCTTTGATTGCTTCTCAACTTGGAGGCTCCTCTCTATCTCTGCCGCCCTATTTCTTGACAAAGACTTTGTGTGGCTATCTGGTAAAGATTGACCTTGGTCCCATATACTGGTATTCGTGTTGGATGGATCAAGTATACCCTCATTGCGTAAATGCAATTTGGAATGTGGGTAGCTGCCATTCGGAAAGGTGGAGGCCTGTTGAGATTCTATTGCTTCAGAGAGAATATTCTGTGCTTGTTCTATAGCTTGCGTTCCAACAACAGGCCTATAGTTACTAGTTTGGTTTTGATCCGACAAAGGGTAATTCTTTGGTTGCTCATTATTTTTCCTAGGGGACTGCGGTACTTGTACAGTCGAGTAAATTGGATGATCCTGCTGGGCACTCATACTCTGGGGTTGTGGGATATCTTGCCTGGATTCTTGCTGTACCTGAACATGATGATTATGAGCATTTTGGAGGTGCACCGCAGCATCCTGTTGAGGCATCATGAATGGTGTAGGGATGCCTTGTATACCACCTGGCATGGACACTGAAGAAGAATTAGAATCCTTGCGCACCACTTGATTGTGGGTCTGTCTAGGAGAAGTCCTTTGAACTTGTGCTACATTCATATCCTCTTGTGGTGGATTTGCATTCACCATTTGATTTTGAATTTGATTATGGGCTTGCTGTTGATGGGTATGCTGAGGAGAGTTCGTTGTTTGAAGCTGTGCAGGATTTGCATTCATCATTTGATTATGGGCTTCATGTTGTTAGGTATGCTGAGGAGAATTCGTTCTTTGAACCTGTGCAGGATTTGCATTCACCATTTGATTTTGAATTTGATTATGGGCTTCATGTTGATAGGTATGCTTAGGAGAATGCGTTCTTTGAAACTGTGGTGAATTTTCATCCATCGTTTGATTTTGACTTTGATTATGGGCTTGTTGTTGATGAATATGCTTAGGAGAATTTATTCTATGAAGCTGTGCTGGATTTGCATTCATCATTTGATTTTGAACTTGATTTTGAACTTGATTATGGGCTTGTTGGTGCTGGATCTGTTTGGCGGAAGTCCTTTCCATTTGAGGAGCACCCGCATTCACCATTTGATTTGGAGCCTGCATTCCCCATTGCATTGAACCAACCTCTACTGGTTGTCCACTACTGTTCATATCTTCCTGTCCATCGGAAGGGGCCACACGAGGTCCGGGTTGTCCAACACCAGCTCTCATGTCTGGTGTTACCTTTGGAACCGACGGTGCCGCAGGTGGCTTGAAAAGAACTTCTGATGACCTACTGATTATGGCTGACAAGGGCTCACTGTCATGAGATTGCGATCTTTGCATTCTCCGTAACGTATCAGTCTTTCGTGACGGAGTTCTTTTAATGGTTGCAAACCCTGATGTGATCTCTGGATGTCTGGCCATTCCAGATGCTACAGCAGATTCCCTATCATGGTATGGTTTCATGGACTTCTTCCTACCTATCGTAGCTGTCCTTAGTTTCTCTGGGTCAGGTACTGTCGTTATCATAGAGTTAGTCCTTCTTGGCGGTGCAGGGGGTAACGACTTCTTGGAACCCATAAAAGAATGATCTCCTGAACCGGAACCAGACCCTGACCCAAAACTGGATGCACTCTCTATCGAATCCCTGTTACTTTGCTCTCTCTTATGGATACCAATCAGTTTATCAATACCCTGAGGTCCTTTCTGCACTGGCAGAGTCTGCGCAGTACTGGCGTTCGGTTGCTTGAAAGTCGAAAAAGAACCGTAATTTCCTTCTTTGGCATTCTTTGGTTCTGATTTCGGTGTATCCTTTGGGGATGGGGTACGCTTCCCATCATCACCAACGTTCATCGTTGCAGTCGCCGGCACATAACTTGCATCTGCATGATGCTTGGGATGCCTTAAGTGCATCATCATTGGTGGATGTGGATCCTGGGGGGTAGTCGTGTCCTGCGACGATGACCCTGCTGACCTGTTGCTGATATCGCTGCTCAGACTCTCTCGGCTGCTGCGGACTCCAGAATGTTTCCTAGCTAGGGGCGGGTTCACAAACTCCTGCTGCGGTGACTGCGGTGATGCCCTCTCTTGAAGTGGTAGATGCAATCCTCCTGCAGGTAGTGGTGTGATGCCATCGACCGAGGATTGAGGTGATCCGCTGCCGCCGGAGTCGCTGTTGAGTTGATGACCGGGTACCCAGCCTTTCTTCTTCAAGTCTTTTAACCTCCTAACTGCAAGCATGATTTTCTTCTGGTGACCTAGGCAGGAAAATTATGTAAAGGAATATGGTTACTTTTCTTAAAAGACAAAACTGACTGTTCTATTTGGCTTTTTATCTGTTACCAGTGAAATTTTGTTCAGACCATTTGTATACATGTATATGATTTTAGTCTAGGTAAAAAAGGCACTGCAGCTAAATATCTCTTCTCCTTTTCATCATTAGCTCATTCAATGTTATAAATACATTTAATTCATATCTCCATTATAAATCTAAACGAATAAAGACACAAAAGACTTTGAACAAATTTTTCAAAAAGTATCCATTCATTTACATTGCTTTTAAATAATAATGGTACAACAGTTGACAAGCGTGATGTCAATAAGAGGTAGTGGTCTCATTACGTACCTAGCATATCGATGCCAATGTCCTGGAGATCCTCCCAGGTGATGTGAAAGACCTCCTCCATGACTCCATATCTGTTGGTGTTCAAGGTATTGTGGTACTGACTGAGATCCAAAAGCCTCAACCATGTCCCTACATCACCCTGTGAAATACAAGAAATAATAAAGGTCGGTCTAATTAGTGATTCTGAAAAAAGCACATTTAAATGGAAGACAGAACTCTGCAGTTATTGCTTCTCAAGGTATTGTGGTACTGAGATCTAATACCATCAGCTACATCCCTAAGCCATCCAGTGTATTAAAACAATTTCAAGATAGGGTAATTCTCAAAATCGTTTGGAATTCAGGAACTTAGAATCTCATAATGCTGGCTCAAAAATACAACAAAAAAACAAAAACAAAATCACTTTTAACATTTTCATAAGCTTTTATACTGTCTCCTAGGCCCAGGACTAGGATAACGCATTCTACATGTAGCAAATGGAAGTGCCCAAGACTTGGACTTGCTACTTTATCTTGCTCCATCAAGCCAGATTGTGAACTCTTAACATGTGAAGAGCCTTACCGGTATATAACCTGGTACTGGGTCGGCTTCTCTCATCTGTGCGATCATGGCTGTGATACGTTTCCTGTGGCTAGGCTTGGTGATCCCGATGGCAGTCAGGTCCTGTAATATCAAAGGGATAAGAGTTGAATCAATGACACAAGGTGACTGTGAAAAGGAGAATCTAGGAGTCCCAAAACAACATTTTATTCTCTTCTACACTGTTGTAAAACCAGAAGTTT
This sequence comes from Hemicentrotus pulcherrimus, assembly GCA_003118195.1. Lineage (NCBI taxonomy): Eukaryota > Metazoa > Echinodermata > Echinoidea > Camarodonta > Strongylocentrotidae > Hemicentrotus > Hemicentrotus pulcherrimus. The sequence continues at coordinate 120,721 of BEXV01000252.1, read as the reverse complement.
TCATGACATGAAACGACATGAAACTTCAAAAATTATTAATGACAGCTATTTTTGGTAATATGGCAAAGATTCACGGTTGTAATTCAACAGTTCCGCTCGTTAATAGCAGTCATTTTTGTGAATTGCAAAGTTTCAGTGCTATAATTCAATCATTGAATGACATGAAATTAGTCTGATCGGGGACCACTTGTAGACATTCCAAGAGTATATGGTTTTACAGTAACCTGCATGTTATCAATCATCAGGGGTCTACCAACCTCCAAGCCCACTTACACAATAATTAATAATCAAATTATAATCAGTCATATTCAGCATGCAAACTAACCATTTTTCAGATTTCTTTTTTTCCTTCTTCCTCATCTCTTTTATTGGAATTTCCCCCCCCCCCAAAAAAAAAAAAAAAATTAAAAAATCTGGAAACACAATATAAAACTAGCATGAACAGTTAAAGCTTACTGGAAGACATTAGCCTAATCTGATATGTATTTAGGAATACTTTGTGGCATTCTTAAACACCTGTCGATGATAACTGTTAATGATGTTGACGGACTTGATGATTAACTCAGCCAAAGTCCAACCAATTTTGGAAGAAACCATCCAATTTCTAGTTTTTCAAATATTACTGGGTGCAAATTCATTATGATTGTAATATTTACAATGGATGGATGCATAAAGTGAATTTTCCCAGAGTATACAAAGCACTGAGTACTATAATTTGGCACAATTTAGCTAAGCTACAATAACAGAGCATTCAAGCATCGACTGATTCTATTGCTATCCATGTAATTCACCTGGGTGGAGAGTAGCAAATGGAAGATTAATGTCTTGTTGAAGGACATCAATGCCTTGACAGGAATTTGAACCCTACATCACAATGCAGTGACTTATCCACTAGATCCCATGGCACATTTATTAGAAAAGGCATTAATAAACGACTTCGTAATTAGGATTTGCGCATGAGCAGATAGCAGATAAAGGTCATTCGTTCCCAAATTGTAAAACCTTTGAGACGAATACTGGTAACGTGCTCATGAAAGTTATGTAATCAGTATTGATTTATGCACCGGCAGTACATTTATCTGATACACAAGTGGCAGTATTCTTCTCAAGAGGCAAACAAAAGGTATTCATGAAGCACCTCCATCACTTCGGCAGTGATTATTCTAAAAAGTTGGACGTATCCATTGAGTAAAAAATCTGTTGATATTTGGGGGTCTGTTGACAAGATATTTGGCTTATTGGCAAGATATTGAAATAAAGAGGGTCCTTACCTCAGGAGTCATCTTGGCTATCGTCGGCATGTCGTATCCAGACCTGGTGAAGTTATTGGTGTATTCCATTAACCTCTGTCTTCTCAACCATTCATATATTCTATCAGCATCCTGAAATAACAAAGAAATAGAACATTAAAATCATGATGATAGGTGATCACGGCATAATTCAATTCATCGAGTTCAAAGCAAATTACACCTACATGAACATTACAGAAAATATTGCCTATCCAGAATGTACATCTAGCACAAATTATAGGTGAAAGTGCACCTTTAATTGAAGGCTCTCTAGTCAAACTTTTCAAGTGCTCATTATTCATTTGTATTTTTACAATCTTTAGGCGAAAATGAAACCAATTTTTCAACAACAACAAAAAGAGTAAGGAGAGTGGGACAAACAGTAGAACTTTTGAAAACATGTGCTAAAGTTTACAAAGACAGCGCTGTCACAAAGCTCAGAGAACCAACATGAAACATATCATTTGATCAACATCAGCAACTAAGACAGAAATGTCTGTGACACATACATGTACATCTATCCAAATTTAAAGCTAATCTTGAGCTCTGGTATGGGAATCGTATGTCGAGAGAACATGGCTATAATTCACTCTGGATTATTTATCCGGCAGTAGATTGATTGTTTGAACCAGTAAAATAAAAACTAACTCACAAAAACTTGCTGGAAATCATCTTCAATAAAAACCACAACTCTCATTTGCACATAGTGACCTGAGTTAAGCACATGGTGTCGGGCCTACTTACCGTGTCCTTATCTTTTTATGCTCATTACTCAGACCCTATACATTTTCTACCAAAATCATTTGGCACATGTCATTTATTTGTAATCTTGAACATTTAGTGTAAGTTTTGTTGGATTTTGTGAGAATTTCTTTGATATCATTACCAGAACTCAAGCTTATCTTTAATGGAAACTCTTTGTCAAGGAGTAAACTGAATTGAACTGAATAGAATTACATCAAATTAAATTGCACTGATTGACTATCTAGAGAGATGTACCGTAAGTGAGAGGATTCTTTCTTACCTTGATGCCTTCATGTTGAGCTGATATTGCATCCACATGGAAGTCTGATATACCATCACTGTGAGGTCTTTGGGAATCTGAAGAATTAAAATCAACAGAGACAGATAGTATCAGTCACCTTTCCTCAAAGCTCATCGCTATAATAGGCTCTATTCGAATGAGAATTGACCCTAAAGAAGCCCTCTTGAATTACTTTATTTAATCACTGTGAGATCTTTGGGAATCTAAAGGATTAAAATCAACACAGACATACAGTATCAGTCATCTATCCTCAAAGCTCATTGATATAAAAGACACTTTTCCTTCAGAAGATGGAGCCTAGAGGCTAGAACGCCCTCTTGAATTGCTACCAGGGGTGATAGTGAAAGTTTTTTTTTTTCAATTATGAGAAATCCTAGGTTTTCAGGCAAGTCATGTAAAATGGCACCTCACCCCAAGCCCCTCCCTAATTTAAACTGTAATTCAACCTGGATTTACATCAATCTCAGGGATTTTCCATTTCAGGAGAGAAAAAAATCATGGTACAATTTTTTTTTTAAATCAAAACTTGAAAAAAATCAGGGAAAGTCCCCCCAAAAACAATAACAACAGCAACAACAGAAAACTGATTTAAATCAGGAAATCATCAGACTTGTGCTACAAACCATCACTGTTAGGTTGGTGTGGGAATCTAAAAACATACAAATCAATATAAGGGATCTTGTATCCTCCATACCTTATCATTATACTGGGCTCTATTCCAAGTAAAACAAGCCTAAAACACACTTTTAAAGGGATCCGGTAACTTTGTCTCAGATTCTGAAACAAAATTCTGGATTTAGCACATGATGCAATGATAATTATAAACCTTTAGGTCAGTCAGGAACCCCATGACTTTTACAAGCCGATCGCCTGTCTGATTATCAAGATATTTATGATTGGAATTCCAAAATTTGAAAACTGTTCGCCTGACGGTTTTCATAACACTACAGTCTATTGGTGAAAAGATTTTTACTTTTTTGTGGCACTACTTGATCATTTTGAAGCGCAATTTTTTTAGGGCTTCAATATAACACCATATAACAGACACTGATAACACGTAGGGCCATGTATCTCAGATTTAACATTGTTAAACGATCCCTTTAAATTGCAGAACATTAACCACTTCCTCCCTGTGGATATATCGAATCCTGCCAAGGAATTAAACTAGTTTGCTCGTTGGTTTGACAAATATTGGCTTAATACAGAGCAGAGACAGGTGCAAGAATAACATATTTCCTTTTCCTAAATCAATGAGATAATTACTCAAACCTCAAAAGAACCACATGTAACCACAAGTAAAAGTGGGTGACATGTTTCCTTTTACAATAAAATGAATGTATCATTGTTTAATACATAAAATCTTACCTAAATATGTTAGCATCTTAAAAAAAAAAAATTCAAACTGTTCATACCAAAAAACCAAATGGGTTAATCATCTGCATTTCATTAAACTTTCAGGTAGCTTATGTATCTCTGTTCAATGCTCTATTGGCTTATTACATATGATAGGTTTGAGAGATTAAAGGTATATTACATCATTTTATCCCCTACTCAAAACGAAGCATGGTAAAGTTTAAAAAAATATGCACAAAATCAGGTGGCCTATTCCCTGAAATCTATANTTCCTTTCTTATAGACACTCAGTATTCATCTCTCATGGGGAATTTGACACCGTTCGGGTGTTTACCCAATAACAGGTGTTGTCAATCACCAGGGTTAGCCTTGAGTTTTAAGACCATTAGACCTTATGTTATGCTTGCTTTTCCCTCACCGAGTCACTCTGAGTATTCTCCCAGAGATTAGGAGGGAATTCTTGACTGGCCAACGGGTTTGCTGTGTGCAGATTTGTACACCCATTAATGGTATTTCCACCAAGACTGGTGTCAGCGAATAATGGCATTCTGCACATGGAAACTGCCTATCCAGTCCCTTTGAACCTGACTTTGAACAAGAGCTTTCAAGCCCAGTGTCAGGTATAATGTTTATAGATTCACATTATTTTACATTTTACTTTGTACAACGTGTATCAATCAGATATGATTATTTACGTCTGGGCACCGACCTTTGACCTCATCATCCGAATGACGTGATTGGGGTCGCCTGACCCAGTTTGTAGGCGAAGACAGAGAGCTGACTAAATGAAAGTGCCGCTAGGACCAACTCACATGTGTATCTCATAAATATGTATTCGCCTCATTTCATGGACTCCTTATAGGCCATGACCTTCAAACTTGATGCTACTATCTATTGTATCTGATATAACAATGGGAATACAGTATTTGCCGGCGTAAAGGCCGCAGTATTTTTGGAAGAGAAATTTTTTTTTTCCTCTTTGAAATGTCAAAGTTGGGGGTGCGGCCTATGCGGTGCTGTGGCCTTATCGCCGGCAAATACGGTAATCATAAAAAATACAGTGTACATGCACACGTACAGAGTTGATCATTCCATATTATTTCTCAGAGGATTCAATCGACTAGAGCCAGGATAAATCCACCGTCGTACTCACCATTACAGTGGAAGTCTGAGGCAAGCATGTTGTCCATACTGTGGGCCGGGTGGCCATGCATCATAGACTTGTTGTTATGTAATGATTGGTGACCACCCATCATACCTAAGTGACCTCTCATTGCTTGACCCTGGGTCATCAAAGAAAAGATTAAGATTAACAAGGTGAATATTGCATCACAAAGACAGGGTTATCACTCACATTGAAGAAGAAATAGACCAGATAGATGGTAATACAAGATAAATGCATGAGTATTCCTATCAATTTCTCATCATTTCAATTCACAGATCATCTTGGGCTGAAATTTGAAAATCAAACCAAACTTACACTCAAAGTTCAAGACTACAAGTATAAAATATAGACAAAACTTGGAGAATTTTCTGATTGCTGAGTAATGTGCCCCCCAAAAGAAGTAAAAAATCCAAAATGCATGAAGTCATGCACATGTGCATGTGTTGTGCTTTTCAGAGAATAGGGACTTTTAGATATGCGTGGACTGATACGTGAGACGTCCATTCAAGGCAGTGCATTCGAAGGAAGTCAATCGTAGCCTATTGTCTTTGTGCGAATCTAAAAGTCCCCAATGAGATCTTCAGTCAGCTCTTGTTTGTTTGCTTACATGTTGTTGGTCTATAAAAATCAATCAGATATTACTTCAAGATTCAAGATTCAAGATTCAAATTAGGTTTTATTCACGACTTGTCAAAAAGTCCAAAGACTAAAAATGCAAGTTTACATCTAACATACATGTACAATCATATAAAAAAACATTATTAAAAAAAATATATATACTTAAAGAACACATGGCAAATGGGAGAAGAAAAAGATGTATATGGGACTACGCGACACAAGCAAGATACTCAAAGTAGAGCTTAATTACAAACACTTTAGCATTGAAACTATCTCAAAATAGAGTTGCCTTTTGAGAGAAAGGGGTTGTCTTAATTTTGAATTGTGCATCATGCAACAGAGCGCTTATTGGACCAGCACAATGTTCCATTATGCAACAAAGGCCAGGAGCCCGTCTTACAAAGAGTTACGATTGATCGGAATCAATCACAAGTCCTCCAATCAATCGCAAATTTGCAATCTCCTATCTCATATGTACATACTTGCGATTGGTATCAACTTTTTGTAAGACGGGGCCCAGATTGTTAGGATCGACAAAAGCAAAGAACTTTCAATTCTGTATCTGTTTTATAACAATAATCACACAAGTCAGTCATACGTAGGAAATGCGTACATTTGCAGTATGGTCCTCTGGGTAGTCCGCACCGCTTGGAGGTCTATTCCTTGACTGATGCGTTCTGAGCCACGGCGGATCGTCAAAACTTGGTTTACCTCTGAACGGCTGTCTACTTGGTGAACTACCGGCTGATGCGGGGAACTGGAACTGGTTGTTGTAATAACCACCATTGCCTGCGAGAAGAAAATTTTGTTGATGCATACAGGTTAACTAGAATGATGATGGCAAGTGAGGAAACTAGCAACTGATCACAGAAACATATTGCAGGAAGTGATTTGGATAAAGGAAATAAAAAGGGTATTTGGACTGATCATCCACAAAAAAAAGAAACAAAAAAAGGGAGTTCAAGCAGAACTTACACAAAACATATATATTACAATGACAAGCAACCTTTTTCCTTCAGAAAATGTTTCAATTTTAAAATAATTATTTATCATATATTCATTATTTCAATTAAAAAGGAAATTACCAATAGAAAATAAATGATACATGATATTTTGTCAGAAGTGTATTAAGTGTAGGTAAGTACAGTTGTGCATAAATTCAATGTCGATTTAGACAGGTAAAGATTACAAATCTTAAAAGGAAAATATCTGAAAAAAATATACAAGAAGTGTATTAAGTGTAGATAAGTACATTTGTGCATAAATTCAATGTCGATTTAGACAGGAAAAGATTACAAGTCTTAAAAGGAAAATATATGAAAAAAATATACATGTATTCCCCTCATGATACCTAATGTACCCGATATCCTGGAAAAATAAAAACCTTTTTCCCTTAGGAATTCAAAGAAACGTAACCTTGTTGATGGTTTACAAAAGGAAAACATTTGTGAAAAACTCTGTTTAAAAAATATATTTAAAAAATACATATTCAAAGAGGAAAAGATATTTGTACTACCCCCTAGTGAACATGTCTATTGTTTCAAGAGATACATGTATCTGTCAGAGTTTGTATGGTGGGAGCGGGAGGGGGATCAACAATTTGAAGAGAGAAGGCTTATTCAAAAAGCCATGAGGATATGTCTTTTTTCATCTTGCTACTACTACAAGACAAAAGAGCCCAAACTTTTAGAGTTCTTACTTTGGTGCTCAGGGCAGCATCTCACGAAACCGCCATAAGTACAAGTTCACAGACATCCCATTGAAATG
>BEXV01000252.1:78650-100456 GCA_003118195.1 Hemicentrotus pulcherrimus | reverse complement strand
CTTGTAAAATTCATGGGGTTCCTGACTGACCTAAAGGTTTATAATTATCATTGTATCATGAGCTAAATCCAGAATTTTGTTTCAGAATCTGAGACAAAGTTACCGGATCCCTTTAAAACATGTACATTGCCAAGATTTGCTCAAAGATAGATCCTGTAAAAAATCCAACCCACTCTGCATACAGACTCTGTATGCCAAGAATAGAACCAATAGAACTGTGTTGTATTACAACCCCAAATAAATCAAATAAAATTAGCTACTTGCAGAGGTTAATGTGTATATATGCGTCCTATTATGTGGAAATAAAGGAAAAGCTTGTCATATCAATGGGGAGGCTGGGAATTTCCTTTCAGGAAAAACAACTGATACAACAATGAAAACAATTGATGTAAATGGTGGCGCCATGTCGTAACAGCATGCAACGTCAAGTCCCAATGTCATTATACAATAGAAGTCCGCAAAGCTCACTCAGAACTGGTGCATGGACAATTTAGTAAATGCCTCACAGATCCACGTGGTCCTTTACATAGAATTTTATCCTGAATTAAGTGTTTTCAGACATTAGTTAAACCAAGCTTAATTAATTTTTTTGAAGTGACAACAAATTCATTAAAAAAGCATCTTGTAAAGGTATTTCATAATTGGGGCTCCATCTTTTCTTCTTTTTTTTTTTGGGGGGGGGAAGGATGCTGCACCAAAATGAAACAAGATATTGGGTGTACACAAGGGCCAGTATTAAATTAGACATTTGTGGCAGTCTCTAGTGCAGTTTTAGGGATCAATGTATACCAGACCAGAATAATATCTGAAACACTTTTAAAATAATACACAATTAAACAAAGAGAATGAATGTGCAAGTAATGTAGAGATTAAGTACCAATGCAATTGTAAATTTATTTTACATTAATCTTTGTAATATGGTTTCTTGCATATATATGGCAAGTCATCCCAGTGGGCCGTGTCATTTCTCACATCACTGAAACATGACACTACAAATCAGGGTAGGTATTAAGTCCCTTTGTTCATTTCTGGGACTGTTATGTAACACAGTTTACATGAGCGCATAATACAATGTGTACGAGTTATGCAATAATGTTTATATAGTACACTGACAATGTAACCTATACATAAAGTGGGAAGACATTGGATCGCTGGCTGCAACTTCCAACGTGCATACATGTAGCTCAGCTACACCACTCCCACAGGGGAAAATGTAAAGGGAATTGAAATACAGTCTTTATTGACCCTCAAACAGACTCTATTCACATCGAAGCACTTCAAATGACTCCAGCCAGTATTTATCATTCAGCCACCTGTATAAAGGGGCCAAGCAATTCTAGATACTGTTCACAATTCTGTCACGCAACCAACAAAACAGTGTCCATAGAATCGGGGTAGAATGAAAAGGCTAGTAATAGTATGGAGGTTATTACACTGCAGAGATGGCCATGAGACAATAATGTGTCCTCCACATAGAAGCACAGTATACACTTTGTGATGACAATCCAATGGTTAGGTAAACGACCAGACAAGAGAAAAGTTAACGTACATTTACGGTAGTGCACATTTAATTGTAGAGCCAATAGGACATAGGCAGTATGGCACTGGCAGTCAATATGCACAGAAATAATAATAATAAACATGCAATAAACAATTTTATTTTTTTTAAAGTCATTTGTGTAGCCTGATTCTTTCCCTGAATGCATTTAAAAACAGCCTGGATAGTAAGCCCGTATATAATCTATAGCACTTTGGATACACATTTCTTTAAATCAAATACCATCTCAACATGCTACTATTCATTATCGTCACATTTCCCTTGATTATAAATAATGCACGACGGGAAAATATCCATTCCAGTTTGGAATAAGTAAAGACACGATAATGATACTTGTTCATGTGATGTCAGCATTTACTTTATACTGTAATAATTATTCTGCATCTGTAAAGATTCCAGGAAAACATCAGTGGAGAGATACCAACAAGTAAAACAAGGTAAAGGTAAAGGTATAGATTCTTTGTCAATTGATACGAACAGGATCTACACATATTGCCACTAATCTAAGTACTGCACTAGTAGAAACACATCACCAACCTCTACCTGTAAACTAGCACTGTATACTTGATATCATAATGAGACTGATAAATATGTTCCATTGTTGGGTAGTTTGGAGAGGGATAAAAAAAATACACCCCCTGGGTTGTTTGCGTTTGCCCTGCACGTAACACAACCAATCCCTTGTACACTTCTGCACATGGACAGTACCACAACAAACTACATTTTCCTTTGTAATACTACCCCCCACAATAAGTAACAGCATCATTCATGGCTTACGAGTACCCAGCAAAATGGTAATAATATACCCTTAACCTAACAGTATCATGATTAATATATCCCAAGTACTGCATAGATAACAAGTGTACTGCAACTAAGAGGTCATCATCCCAATGGCAAGTTTACCATCAAAACCACATTGCACGTACATGCTTGTATGCTGCAAAGCAGAGAAACATATATATATTTCCACCAGTATACTGGCAGACTACAAACAACTTTGTAATGTTCTTACCTGATCCGAGTATATCCTTCTAGAGACACGTGTCTGACCACAAAACAAATCAAATTAATCATGTGAAACAAATGCAAAGCTGGATAAAACACAGTATCCCCCTTTTTTAAATCCGTGCGGAACCACTCGTACGTCCACTGCACTCTTTTCCAAATCAGCGCCACACCATGGGCATGTTTTAAAATGATATCATCATTTCAAAAGAGCACTGATATTGAGGCCAGTTGTGTGCCTTTAGAGCAGTGACAAAGCTCTGAGGTCTGACCTGTAAACACACACTACACATAATACGCTGTACATACACAGCCTCTCTACATAGGCTTCTCAACCAAAGAAGAGCATGGTACATATTCCATATTTAGCCTGGGCACCGCAGACCCTTCGCCCCTTATCTGATAGGAAAATAACTTCCAATTTCAGTTTGAGATTAGACGAGGGCTTGAGTGATTTATCAAAACAACAAAGCTCTTGAGTTAATCTATGGCAGGCTAATGAGGAAGTCGGCAGTCTCTCGTTCTGATGGGATGCGTGGTTCTTGCTATGTAACACAACAGGGTCTGGATGCTAGACCATCACCATGCATACTCTGTGCATGAGTAGAGGAGTGACCAGATTGGCAAGGATGTCCCAGATATGTGGTGGGAGCAATTATAGGTTGCTTGAGTGGACTCTAACTTCGTTTTCTGGTTTCATTTTCACTTTGATTCAATAAAGAATGCACCAATTTACCGCTACAAGCCCGCGTGGTCAAATCGAAGAGAAGAGAATAAAAAAGATCAAGTGTTTGTTGTGCTAAAATCACAAACTATTCCAGCAGAAGGACAACTTCTTGACGACATAGAGTCTGTATCGTAAATTGAATGAGTGATCTTGGGGGAAAATATCTGCGATATCTTTGAGATTTAACCTTCGCTATTTTCAAAACCGTGCGTTATGTACATACTCTCAACAATGTATACTTTTCTCACATATTCCCCCGTTCAGTAGAACAAAACAATGCAAAGAAACATTCTTAAACCACAATAGTTGGTCACAACTGCATACCAAGGTTCTCAATCAGCATGATCAATACGACAATAGGCGACTGCATGCATTTAGAAAAAGTTGTACATTCGTTGTTGAAAGCAAACCTAATGACCCATTTCCGGCTTAAATAATAGAAGAGGGGAAAAAAAGACAACCAGTTCGGATTATATATTTAAAAAAATTACAAGCATTACACTGTGAATCTCAAAATATTTGCAAGGACAAAAAGGGATGCAGCACAAAAGATCTTTGATAGGAGCATTACGAAAAGAGTCAAATTTAGCATAATTGAATTAAAATGTCCTCAAGAATTAGAATGAAAGATGGGTGCAAAATACCACAGATTGAAGTTATAAGATGAGTTATCAATGGTAAATAATTGCTTCAATTCTGAAAATAAGCCTGTAGGCATTGAACTCCACTAACTTCCAACAGTTACCACCCCCACCCCCCCCATGACTTTTGTAGATACAAATCACATTTTCCCCCAATAATGTTCTCCAGTTCTCCCTTCTAAAATAATTATGAAAAAGTTGGAACTATAATATCCCTTTTGTATTGAAATGTATTTATGCGGACACGTACAGAATGATTCTTCAATTAACATGATCGCATAGACTATTGAAATATCAACCTAAGGCAATTACAAAAGCCTTGTGTGCCACCTATAGGAATGTGCAAACATTACAAAAATGTACAACTTAATCTGAACATGATTTCAAATAGTATAATACTAATAATAATGATAAAAAAGGTGTTTATAAAGCGCTTTCCACCGAAGTCTCTAAGCGCTATATAACAGGCCAGGGTATTCAAATTGCCCATGTGATGATTTTGTTAAAGCCTTTGTGATTGTGTTTCATAGATATTTTTATAATCATTGACTGTACAACCTAAGAAAAAAAATTATCCCCTTTACAATCCTACTGAATTATTTAGGAAAACGACTTCAGAAATTTTCCACCGGCATAGCCTATGGTGCAACTGGGATTAAAGAAACATTTAAAAAAGTGTATCTCTGCAATGGTAAAGCACACAGCATACATGTTCAACATCCGAAGTACAGAGATGATTGCGATCATGATAATCGCCTTCTACTAGAGCCCTGGGAAAAAGAGCTGGGCTAACCTGCATTTACCCTGGTGCGGCAGCATCATATATCACAAGAACGTGTCTCCTACTCGACAATCTCCTCAACAACGTTCCCTTTCTCGTGCTCTCAAAGACACAGTGTTCGGTGGCATACAAACAGTAGAAAACACACACACACATCACAAGCACATCAGAAGCGATTTCTAATGACATTACATTCTGTTCATGTCATCAATAGACAATTAACCAGACGAGATAAAAAAATCACTGAATTTCGTCTCAAAGGTGAAAAGACAATCACATTGTGCCTACGTAATAGCTGATAATATGCAAGATCATTCTCTTTCTTCTTTTTTCTTTTTCTTTTTCTTTCTCTTTCTTCTTTTTTCTGTGCCAAAGTTGAAACNACAAGTTATTTAATTATCTTTTCTGGAAGAAAACAGCAACAACAGTATCCAATATTTACAAAGGTTGCATCTACATGTAGCAAGTAAAGTGTTAAATCTACCATTTTCAAAATGGTGTCCCTACAGGCCTTATAAATCTAGATCCAACAGTTCAGATTTTAGAGAGTCCAAATATATTTCCGCCCACATCCTATTAAAAAAAAATATTGACTAAGTAATTATTTTTCTAAATGTGTTTTGCATTGCAGGATATACATGTATAATGATATACTGTAGAACATTACATCTAAAATCAGCTTTTTAATCCAACGAAGCTGGTTTCACTTTCTGTCAACCTTGATATCAAAACATGTTGATATTTGTACCATATTAATATCCAGCTCTGATCGAGTTCCACTCTGAAGTACACATCATAATATTAAGATCACTTTTAAAACAAATACATGAGCATACATTATATCACATTCCAATGATATATCATACTTAGTAGTTTTACTTCCTCCATCAGGCCAATGAGGAATCATAACATATTCAAGGTCCCTGGAGAATGTTTACAAATATTAACTACAGACTCACAAGCGTTCGCACGCATATAATGTAGCCGATTTTAAGGAAAATCCTGGAGGATAAATATTACATCTTATCTAATAAATAACCTTTGCTCATAAGCATAACCGGTGTGTTAAATCACAAATACAACATTAATTTCATTTTTCATGTGAATAATCATGATAATAAAAAAGTAACAATACCATGACGATATCCTAAAGGTTACCACCTCTAACCACCAGACTCCATAAAATGTGGTTTTAAAAAAAAACCAAGGGTATGTACATAAACCAGAGACATCCTGCATAAACCAAGAGTGTTATAAACACAGCTATAAAGCATTCAAGTGGGTGTTCCTGGTATATTGCTTGATATCATATAAAATAACATTTCTCGATGTGTAACAATTTTTTACTTTTACATTGCATAAAAATGAGTCTATATTGTCTGCTAGGTTTTGGTTGGCAATCAAATATAAGAGAAATAAAAAAATATTTCAGTTCCATGATAAAATTAACTTTAACCAATATCTTAAATTGCTTGATTGCAGCTACAATCAGGAGAATTTTCAATAAAAAGAAAGCAATCAACATCTATTGTGTATTTTGATTAAAGAATCAATTAAATGAGTATAAAACAATAAGTATCTGTCCTTAACATTGGCAACACTTAAATCATCTTAAAAGTTTAACAGTGCACATTACTATTATTATGTTTTCATCAACTCAGAGAGCTCATCAAATTCATCCAATAAATTTAAGTCAACATCCAGTCATCGTTTGACGATTACTCATTGCGAATCAAAGATCCGTATACATATATTGGATTTCAATTCAATTCAAAGTTTATTCAACACTTTTCATAAAAACATTTAAAACATACAAATACAGAACGGAGTTATAAAAAAGAAACAAGAAAGTGATATCAAATACAATGGCAATTTATAAGAGCATTTGGGATAGACAGGAAGGAGGGATTCCTTAAATAAAAGCCTACCCCTAAAAACATACCGGTACATACAGGAAAACAAGAACAAAAGAACAGAACAAAAAACGAAGAACATACTTAAACTTACAGTCATGCACGATCAGAGTTTTAAAAAATTAAAAACTATCAATAAAAAGTCACAAAGAGTCAAAATTTGTCTAAGCTATTAATATTGATTATTATACTTATTCAACAGAATTGTTTTATATTTAATTTTTAAAAGATTGAAAGTTTTGCATTTTTTAATTTCCTGAGGTATACTATTCCATATTAATGATCCTTTAAAAATAGTGAATTTTTCATACAAGTCGTTCTAATCTTAGGGAGGTGATAATTTAGGGCATTTCTAGTATTAAAATTATGTACACCACAATTCAAGTTCAAACATGTTGATAAAAAAGTAGGCAAATTGCCATTAAAACATGAAAACATGAAAACTGCAATAAAAATATGATGCATATCGATTACATTTAAAATTCCAAGTTTACAAAATAAAGGATTACAGTGAGCATAATATTGCGAATGAGTTATAATGCGTATTGCTTTCTTTTGAAGCTTAAGTAACCTTAACATATCATTTTTATTCAAATTTGCCCATGCAACTATACAGTAATTGAAATATGGTGTTATTAGAGTATGATACAACATTTTCAGAATTTGTAAGGGATAAAAATGAACTTTATATAAAATACCAATATTTTTTGCTATTTTATTACACACCACATTTGTAAATGTAGTTTACAAATTTAGACATGTAGTCGATAGGTACCCTGTTTACGTATGGAAAGAAGTACTTAAGTATGAGAAGTACACAACTTACCACAATCTTTTTCTTTTGCAGTAGAAAATGGAACGATGCATGAGTTTCTAGTTCATAAACCAAGTTAAATCCAATAACAATCAGGAAAACAGGGTATAAACAAGACACTTTCAATTGCACTCAAGTGGTATCAAAACAACTTGAATTCACTGAAGTTCAATTTAACCTAGAATCCAAGACATACATCTTCCCTGCATTCAGCTCTGAGTACGGATGAGAATAACACTGACCGACTGATTTAACTTTCAAGAAGGAATAATGTAGCAGTGTTTCCTTTATTACCTAAGTTAAATCCATTGGCAACTGGAAAAATATGGTTGAAAAACAGGATAATCGTAAAGTAAACAATTGTTTAATTATAATCACTTCAAAAGACTCAAGTTCAATTCAACCAATAGTGAAGAGACAAAAACATACAGTGTACACTTGTATCTTTCCTGCCTTCAGCTTTGAGTACAAATGAGCACAACACTGACCAAATGACTAATCCATGGACTACGCTAAAAACTGAGGGTATAATTGCAATAGGGCAATCTAGAGTGCCGAACCTTGTAGTTGTTTCTTTATCCACATATCTGTCGGTGACTGAAAGCGAGAGTCCGTCCAACCCTCTATCTGTATATGTCTGATTCGCACAGTCAGATTAATCCAGGAATTAATCAACTCTTTGTTTTACATGAGTGTAAAAGATGGCAAACCGCCAATATAAACCACAAACACACACAGATACAGAAGAGCTGTATACAGAGGAGTATATCAGATTGGATAAGAGATACAGAATGTTCATGGATACTTAGCAGAATCAATCAAAGAAAAAAGTCATTAGGATCTTTCCGGCTTGATCTCCAATCTCCATGAGGAAGTATCATTAAGTATTGGTTTTTAACATGATCTGTAATGCCTTCAAGCTCTATAACTTGTGTCATAAAGATAAGCAGTGTGAAAGGGGTTAGCATACTCCATGGTTCTAGAATGTATAAACATAATACTGTCATCATTACTCACAATGCTAACAATATTATTCACTTGTTTGACAGGGTCATCTGGAAACGTATTTATTTGACACAAAATGGCTTCAGTCGATTTAGGTTTGTTAAATGCCAAAATCTAATTATCATCCTAAGTGTTCACATTAAAGTCTAAACATAAGAACTACCAAATAAAATTGAGAAAAATATCATTCAAGATTTATTTGAATCAGATTTACATGTATATGCCACTTCAAAAGAATTAATTTCAAATAACACTTGTAAATTTTTCTCAAACATGTGAGATACGATACATGGAGTCTAACTTTTTTCAATTTTGAAAACAGTGTTTATCAAACGAGGAACTATTTTTGTTTATAATGTGACAAACTGCCATAACACAGACCAACAGAGATGTGTATAACAACACAACGGTATCAAATAAATTCAACAAAGTTGAACAGAACTCAACTATCCCTTTAAAGGGAGTTCTGTTGTAGAGGGTTCAAAACCGGCTGAAATATCCATAAATATAACATTTCTAATATTTGAGTACCACCACAAATATTAGATAATTTAAACCAGCCGTTGAAAAATGAAATAGTGCCAATCTTGGCTTTTAGTTGGCTTTTTTATGTTGATTGTAATACACACAACCAGGCGGCCCATGTATTGTTATTATGAATTATTTAATGAATTAACGGTCATCATATATTTTTGAAAGTAGAGCTGAATTGGTATGATCGTATTGGCTAAATTTCACATATTTTGGGGTCTAAAATTACCTTCATAACAATTTTAGGTCCTAAAAGGGCACTAGAAATGTCATAAATAAGGATAAGAGAAATAACCATGCACTTTGAACGCATTTGCGGCCTGAAACAAGAACTCAACTATCCCTACAACCCTTAGCAGGGAATAATTTTCCTGGTATCGCATCGCAATTTGCTATGCATTTTTGCATGACTGCTACACAAAATATCTTTTGTGTAGCAGTTTTCTTCCGTAGAAATGTACAGAATTTCTTTGAAATATTTATCCATTGGCTGAAATTGCTAATCAAAAAATTTGAGGAAAATTATTCCCTGCTTAGGTTAAACTACACAGATATGCATAGCACATTTNTTTAATGAATTAACGGTCATCATATATTTTTGAAAGTAGAGCTGAATTGGTATGATCGTATTGGCTAAATTTCACACATTTTGGGGTTTAAAATTACCTTCATAGCAATTTCAGGTCCTAATAGGGCACTAGAAATGTCACAAATAAGGATAAGAGAAATAACCATGCACTTTGAAGGCATTTGCGGTTTGAAACAAGAACTCAACTATCCCTACAACCCTTAGGTTAAACTACACAGATATGCATAGCACATTTAACAGACTTTTTCTTCACCTGTATGTTCAGGTATATCATCATCTGCTTGAAGCTAACATCTTTCATCAATCGATAATGTCAACATGAAATGATCTTTCAGGTCATCCCAATGCACAGCTCTTTACATCCATTCAGCGCCAGAAGGGTGTTAACTCTGTGGTACAGTATATGAGATAATGCCCTTCTGGCTCCACACAGAACAAAGAAGAGTAGACAGTCAAATGTGCACACCTGAGCATATGTTTCCTGCATGCACATGATCTCTCCATGGAGTTTTCATATGTGCATGTGTGTCACTGCTCATGCTTGCTTGAAAACAGAATCATCTGTTCACTGTAATTCAGTTTTGAAGTGTGGTTCTGCTCAGTTCATTTATCGTCATTTGTATCAAAGCTATGTAAGATATTATTATTATTATTACTGTTACTTCTTAAGTTTCAACTAATTTTTTCAATGGTATTTTCATGGTTGAGAAGTAACGTAAAATACATTTTGAAGCATAACTTGACTTTTCTGCCGGATAATTAATTGAACTGACAGTATTATATTGAGAGATATAATTAACATTCTACAGACAGGTAATAAAGCATTTGCCCATATAAATAGCAAAATTACTTTCCACTTTCGATAAACAGAATTGTCTACAATGCACATTCATACTTCATACATAAGTACCAACTACGTATACATCTTTAATGACCATTGATTGCAGTTTTCAATTTCTTCATACCGTCCTGCAAACCAAAGCAACTTTCAGACACAGACATTGCCCTTTAAAACAAAAACGTGCTTCGATGAGCAAAGTCATCAGCTTACTTATTAATCCTTTCCTAAAACGCTTTTCACAGAAGGGGCAGGTATGTATTAAATTCATGGGCCCAACACCGACATGACTTTAATAGAAATGCATACACCTCTCACCTTTTCGAAGGTTCTCTTTCGGCTGGCACCAGGATTATCAAAGCAAGATCCGAATGAACCCAATCAGAACAGGAACATGAACAATAACTCACACACAGGTAGACAACCCCCAGACTCATTCACCTATCCCTATTTGTTCAGTCATGAACCTGGGCAAACAAGCGCAATGGCCCTGCACGCACGCATGCTCCCACCGACAAACAACGGGTGACAAGTGTGAAATAGACGAAAACAAAAGAAATGTTTATGAAGTTCAATACATGCGACTGAACTATATCTATGTATGAGGTCTCATGCAGTCAATGAATCGTTACTGTAGACATATGTACAAACAACATTTTGAAAAGAATGATGTACATTCCTTAATTTTTTTTTTGCACAAAAAAACACACCCACACTTTGGCCTTGGGATAGAACACCTTCCATTTTACGCACTTCCTTCCTTAGAAACAGGTCAAAATACACTTCTAAGAAAACAAATATTTTTCCTTAGACAAAATAACCATGAAGGTCTACAGTGTCCTAGTTTAGAGTCAAGATTTAAAGCAAGATAAATATCTTGAAAGTACTTCAGGTAATTTGTAACCTTTTGTTGCTGATTTCAACTAAATATTCACACAATACCATCTATTTTTTTTTGCCATGTGGTTAACAAAACCACCAAGTCGATGAATGCATGTGATTCAGGCTGTGTTCATACATATTACAATTACAGTTTGATGTTATCAAGTTTAAATGGTACATGTATGAACCAGAGCATTGTGGCTATCATCATTAAGATCATCATCATTATCATCATAATACTGTAAACATATTCAGGGTAAACATAATTGTCATCATCATCATCACATTCATAATCAACATCAGTATTATCATCACCAGCTTTGTCACCACCACTGTACACATAGAAAATAGTACAACTTTACAATAATAACTGTCTTTTGTCTACGTTATTTTTTTCAAACTCAATGGAATGCATTTCTCTAATCAAATGCCCTTTTATCAACAACTATATAAAAGGGAAAATCCCCTTTTCGAAATGCAAACTCTCAAGGAGTTTACAAAGCTCAAATTCCACTAGTCAAACATAAACAACTAAAAGCAAATTTGCATTCCGAAATAAATAAAAGAACTAATAAAGATGACATCTAATGATTTGTCACCCTTAATTTGACTCATATCTCTCTTCTCTACATGCTTGGTGTCACAGACTTTTTCTTAGGATATCTAGGAGTGATTTTATTCTTACCTCCAGAGGGCGGTCTACTAATGAGCTGTACATAGTCTCCAGGGAAGTATCCTATAGACTCTACTCCTCCTTTCATGATGGACCCTTTCCATCGCCCGTCAGGATGTCTCTCCAGCACCTGGGGGTGAGAAAAGGGGAATCCCCATTATCAAGTATTATGTAATCAATTCCTAATGACAAGCTAGAAGAATGATGTTTGATATTCTAACAAGATTATATCTACCTGATTGCGTTACTGTTTAATTAATTATATCATTACAAATCTTCTTTCTCAGTTTTCTTACGTATAACCGATTTTCTTATAAAATTGAAGTTATTTATGGCGTATATATTCAATATTGAATGAACGCCATTAAACAATTACCTACAACAACAACAACATTTATCTGCCTGAGGAAACTTGTTGAGTAAAAGCAGTTTTAAAGAAAATATGCATTCTGAATGACAAATCTAACACTTATCTAATATCTAATTTATGCTAATATTTCAACCAGTCCCTGTTTAAGTGCTGCATGAGGCAAAGTGATTGTTATAGAGGGTCATTGTTTAAATCTGTGACGCTTCACAAAGTTTTAAACTAAGCTAAGAAGGTGCCCCGTGAACATAAGTAGTGAGTAATTAATCATTTATAAGAATCAATTGTTTAATCCGTCCACCACATATTCTTCCTATTCCATGTAGACTTCTAAGTGTAACAATACCTTTACCAAAAGTTGTTCAATAGGACCCCCTGAAACAACACTCACATTCTTTCCTGCATAACATGGCGGCATTATGTCAAAATATTGATGTCAAACCAGCTTCTTTATCATGCCTCCAGGAGCCACGTGTACGTGTATGTTTTTTAAGTTCACCAGACATGATGAGCCAACTTTCTTCTTTCCCTTTCTACTTTAACTCCCTGACAACAGAACTGTCTCATATGCTATAGGCAAAATACATGAACAACCTGGTTTCAGGAACCAATGGGTTAAAATCCAAAGTGAAAGGTACACTGCAAATCGCACAGGCTGAGGGGTGGGACTTCTGTCAATTGTTTTTTTTTAATAGTGGTGTAACAAGGTAAAGTGCCTTTTCAGTAGGAAATGCATGAGGATTAAACATTGTTTTCAGTGAGTTATGAAGAAATCCATCCCCCCTTCCATTGTTACAACGTAGGATAGCCCATTCACATACCCCAATCATGGACAGCACGGCCCATGCCCCAATTAACCTTTCAATACATGATGACAAAACAATGGGAATAGTACGACAAAACTTTTCAAATCATCGATGATCTACACCTCACCTTTGTAGAGCCAGAAAGGCATTACCTCTGTGTAAAATGGTCGAAGTTAAAGTCCTTCTGGCTCCAAGCAGATATTGCATCAATTGATATAATGATTAGCAACATATAATAACTAATTTACCTATAAGTACATACTTTCATATTTTTTTCTTATAGCATCATGGGTAGAATGTAAACCATTCAATTAATAATATGAAGCAGCAGAGCCTAACATCAGACAAGTAATTAAAACCTGTCTCCCCTCATATAGACACGCTTCATATTGCTTACCGTTAGTATGTCCCCGGCCTTGAATGAAATGGCTGACCGTTCATGGATACGTAAATAGTCCTTGATCGCTTGAGCTTGACAACCTCCTATTGCTTCTGTAATTAAACCAACAAAAACAACAACAGTGTTAGATACGACACTTAGCATTGGTCAAGGTATTCTAAGTGGTACATAACATTTGAATCAATAACATTTAAGTTATATACAGCATCCTGATATGATAATTGTCAAACCTTTCTAAGAATAGCGAAATGGATATGGCTACGGTCTCTGATATAGGCAATCATGGGCAGTTTCATAAAACTTGTTATTCAAAAAAAGTAACATAACAATAACTGCTACTGCAATTATTGTACTGTCTAAACCTGTCTATAGCGACAGCCCAAGGGAACACAAAAAAGTGGTCTTTGTAGACAGGTTTCTTTATTTCATTTTTTAATGAGAAACCATTTTCAAGGGAAAGAAAAAATGTGGTCTTTGTAGACAGGTGGTCACTAAAGTGGGTTTGACTGTATCTGATTGGGTGGTTGGTTGAGAGCACATTTGTTATCGATGACAAGTCTTACGAATCATGGCCCAGATTCTAGACCAAGGCAGTGTGCTTGTGCTCTTGGGAGGTTGTACCATGCTCCAGCATCAATTGATCTGTGCTTAATCCATAGCACTAAACAAATTCCCAACATAAATCCTGGAAAATACCCTAACCCTACACCAAAGCTATTCGTAGGACAGATTGCAATCCTGACCCTACCACTACCTCTTTGATAAAATGAAGTGTGGGACCCGTTTTACACAGCATTTTTTTCAATGACAAATGACAAAAATCAGTGGCAAATCTGCTGATAACCAATCAGAAGCAAGGATTTCACTAGCTTATAACAAAAACTGTCAATTTTCACTGATGGCAAGTTTTGTGAAATGGGGCACTGTAGTAAGTATTGCCTGAACAAATATTAAATCATCCTTTGGCAATGTCATGCATCCTTAATGGCATAGTCCCTCTCATTGGACTTCTGGTAGATACATGTATAGGAGCTTTTACTTGCAAGGAAGCTCTTTAATCTACTCTCTTCATAAGCACTATAGTATGAATTAGTACCTTCTTGGTATTAAATGCACATGTAAGTTATCTACACATTGTAATTATTTCTTACAACTGTAGTACCATACTTATACTTAATTAATGTTCCTAGGAAGTGCTTGGTAACTACTTTTCTTAACAGTCAGGTAAAATTTTAATCAAATTCAGAAGTAAATTTCCTTCTAGTGATAAATTCAACTCAAAGGTAACCCTTGGGGTTTCTCAAAAGTGGGGATTCTCTATTTAGGGGACAAACAGCAATAACCCTAACTGGTAAAGACACTATTTACACCTTGGAGTAGACTCTAAGAGCTGAGGGGGTATCCCGCTGGGGCCAAGCATTCCTTCCCCCTTCCATCGTGTGATAAATTCTACGGTTCTTGCATTCAGCTGCACAGTCGGACTCCAGAGGGAGCCAATTACCGTCACATTCATGTCGATGTAAACATAATGTCATGAACTCCACGCATCGCTGCACACACTCGTACATAAACACATACTAATTTGAGCGTAGGCAATAATTACTGGCAGTGCAGTATACGAAAACCGATTTCTCACGTTAGTCATCAATTTATTCATATGACTATTACAATCAGCTTTTGTTCTGAAAAGAAATTAGTTGTAGAATAGTAATCAGGATGAACTATTAATGATTATTGAGAATGGTTATTGATAAATTAGTGTTTCTTTTTGCATGAAGTATACTTTAAATTCTCTTTCCTTCTCTGTTGATATTAGATTTCAAAACTATCATATGACAAAGTAGAAACTGTTAATAACTCTAGAAAAATGACTTTATGGTATATACATGTATATCGAGTAATTAGGTATTAAAGTTAATGCTAACGATTATCAATGGTGCTCTGTGTAAGAGAAGAATCAATTAACTCTAACAGATTAACAGCAGAATAAATGCCAAATGATCATTAATCATCATAATCAGTTTTAATCTAGTTTTGAGAACTAGACTAAAATGATTTTAAATGTTCCACCACTAAAAAGAAAAATTCAAAAAAAAAGAAAAACTGTTAATAACTGTGATACCATTTAATACTACGTGGTTCTGAGTATGCATTAGTCAGTCACAACTGGCAATCTACATTCTTCCAATGTTCATTATGTGATTATGTACATTACATCAATGTTGGCTGATGCACATGGTTGATGGAGTACGTGATGGGGTCAGTCAATCAGGTCACGGCTATCAAAATTCAAAAGCGTTTATTTTTCATTGCTGGAGGCAATTAGTTCCATTTCCTGAAAAGTAGCCAAAACCTAGCTAATCTATCTATGAAGATCTCTACAGTTGCCAAGTTTTTCCCCCACTTTTTGTTAAATAAAGGGCATCTTTAGTCGTCTACATCTTTGCTTTGGTGATGCCATAGTTACCCATGTTTTTGTCAGTAGAATGGAGATTTCCAGATTATACATTTTGTTGTAACCCAGACAGAAGCACATTATCAGAAACATTCCAATTAGTTTAGTGTATTGAAAATTCATATTCAGTATAAATTGACTTTAGAAGACGACCCGTCGGAAATAGGAGTATTCTTGCCCACATTAAAAACACACAATGAATCAGTTTTACAAAACATGGTCCGGTAAATAGTGCTCTGTGGCCAATTTCCTACACTTACTTAATCATTTACTCCTTTACTTGACTCTGCCATAAACCCTTACCTTAATCCTAAACCTAAACCTTAACCTAAACCTCAATACCAATTCTAACGCTACAACCGGAACAGAACCCAAACATCAACAGTAGAGCAAGGCGAGTTTGCTGCCGGAGCTTTTGAAATCGCCCTTGAATTTCTAAAAAAAATAGGCCCCACGTTATCTTCTTGGGAGTATTTTTGTATTGAATAATTGAAAAGTGCCCCTGAAAAAAAGAGATGGTTGCCTCATGCTGCCACTGTAACCTACATGTACAGTATTCACTAAACTGTTTTGACAGAAGAATGATTTACTGTCCATTCATCATCCAAGAAGTATTGCTTGCAATTGGAGCATCTTTGCAGCAACACCCAAACCCTGTCTGTGACTGTGCACTGCTTAGACAATAAACAACAATACTCGGACCACATCAGCAAGTTGATCAATCCGACATATGCATTTGGATTCTGATTAAAACAGAGGCTTAGAGAGACAGGAAAGCTACTAATAGGAGGAGTTTCCTGTACTCTGCCTTGTTACATTCACCGTCAGGGTCATACGCCAAACCCACTGCACTTTCGGGAGGCCGTTGTGATCAGGGACTAATAATTGGCATCACGCATCTCCCGATACCTTGATCAAAAAGGGATAGCCACCGACACATCCAGGTAATAAACATCACACTGGCACCAACATCAATTCTGATCTAGAAAACTAATTGCTAGATTTGTGAGTAGTAGGTCCATGGTTACAAGTAATTTCATCATCATGTGAATAACTTTCCCACATTCATTAGCCAATTGTTCATGAAAATAAGGATATTTTTATATAAGTAAAAAAAGGATCAATAATTTTGTTCTGTCCCGAGGGAAAAAAATAAATGTGAGGAGTGTGTGTGCGCATGAAAGATATTTCCGCAATGTGAATCCCTTTGTTGGCAATGTCAAATAATGCATTAAATTTATCATAATTAGTCTTACAATTAGCTTTTATCATCTGAGTCATATAATTAGACTTCAATGGTGGCTCCTAATTAACAACCTTACATGTTTGTCATAAATCACAGAACAACAAGAAAAAGGCGATCAACATTTGCTTCTGCACACCTAAAATCTTGTGTCTCATTTGCTCAAAATCAAATTCTACTGGTGATGCTCCCCCATGGTAATCAGATTGAAATCCATCCCTAAGAAGTTCCTGAGAAATAGGAATAACGGGACTACAAGTTCAGATGGATATACAGACAGAAAATGGGGGAGGGGGGGTATGAAAATCCACCACTACCTCCATTGGAAAGGCATACAGATTACACAAGACCAGGGGGGTGTTTCACAAAGACTAAGATCGACTTAAAGTAGGACTAACTATGGCAGGCCAATCATGCCACTGGTTGCTGTCACCGTTATGATCTTGAGATAATATTTTTTCCTTCAATAATGAATTATCAAAAAATGTATATTCTGTAGATTTGTGACCATGATTTGTACGTCCCTTGAGAAACCAATGCCAGTAAGTCGATCTTAGTCTTTGTGAAACACCCTCTGATGTGTTTTGATTTTATGTAAGTGTATTTATAAATATTTTCCAGTGACCTTAAATGACCTTCAAAGGCCTGGTAATTTTGATCCATTTCAACGGAATCAGACATCCATGTCTAACAAATTGACTTTATAGAAAGGGCTGTATTTCTAAGGGAAAACTGATTGAAATCTGGGAGAAAAAATAAGAAAGAGTCACTGCCCTGGATCCATTATAAGTGTTCATAATCGTCATGCATGATGCTGAATAGTGCTTTGATGATTTGTTGCTCTTGGAATAAAAAGGAAAAGATCAACTCAAGTTCGTTTTGAGTTTGTGACTCATGCCTGAACCACGGCAGTTTATACACAAAGTTTGGCCAACTCCATTTCAGCTGGACACAATATAGTGCATATTTCTTTCTGGTATGCTTGCCCAACAAAGCAACAAATGCTGTTGTATTTTCAACTGAAATCCATGAGACAGTATCTTAAAGCCTATCTGCACTACTTTGGCCAGGAGGGATGAGACCTCCATGCCTGATCACTGGCAGGTGGTTATCTCATCAAATCAGCTCTCAATTAACATAAGGATCATGGGGGACCAACTGGTACCTCATAGGCTTAGAGGGCGCAAGTAGCTCCAAGCTGTGCAGGTCCGCGTTAAGTTCATGAATTTCCTGTCAAAATCAGATTCTAATCCTATATTAACACACATTTCTATGGGATCTCAAAGAACTTAGACTCCTATGAGATGTCAAAGAGCTTAGACTTACAACATGTTTGAAAATTTTTGAAAAACTAGGGTCAGTTGGCCAAATTCTGTGCATGGATAGCCTTGGCCTAGACAATGCCTGGTATTTTAGTAGACTCTCTCAACATAGATTTATAATTCAAGGTGGAACTATATTGGGCTGACTTTAATCTGATTAATATATTCTCTCATTCCCAAAAAAATCAACTGGTTCCCTTTGACGATGGGTTAAGCTTAAATCTAGAGAAAAACGTACCGGTAACCATACACATAGTAGACATATGAATAAGAATTAACTCATTTTGTTTTTTACATATTTTATTACTTTCTGCCTATTGATGTTTACCTCTTAGTATTTGCTTGATATCTTGAGCAGCTCTGGTTGGGGTGAACTTGTTGACGATGTCTAATGCCGTCTGACCATGGGAATTCTTCTTTAGTACATCAATGCCACTCTGTAGAAACAAAGGAAAGGAACAAGAAAAAAAACAGAAAACAGGAAAAACAAAATATGTTAATATAAATCATCAAGGCTTTACAGGGCTCAAATAAATTTTTGTTGTCATTTTTGCTGAGATTCAGATTTTTTTTAAAATCCAATAAATAATCATGGAAAATGGAATTTATGAAATAAATTACCAGGCCGCCATTTATCTCCAGCCTAACCGCTCACGATGGTGGTCTCCTGCGTTCCAAATTACCTCTCTAATTTATTGAAAATATTTCATATTTCTTATGTTATTGTATGCTTCGTACATGTTTATCGAATGATATAATTGTACATGATTTTTCATTTAATTACTTTTGTAAACTTTGTATTCATTGTATTTGTTATTGTTCGAAATTTTGTACTTTGACTTTGAATTTGTATATTTTTTGAACGCAGAAATTAAATCAATCAAATCAAAATCAAATCAAAATGCTGAACAAACAAAAACAACCCTCATGATTACAATCATTAGAGCTTCTATATTTGTATTAACCTCACAAATTTAAATGTATGGTTGGTTCCTCTCAGTCTCAGGATACAAACAAAATCATGTGCACGTACGTCACTGTCAAAGTAAACATATACTGATACCACGTCATACGCGACAATCTGAATGAATGAACGCACTGCTGCTGCTACTACTACATACGTTACCACAGCAACATTTATCAAGAGGTATAAACAATTGGAATCAATGTTTCCAATGGTGCGTTGCATAAAACTCTGCAACATCCATGAAATTTACATCATACCAGTAATTGGTTTGTAAATACATGTCTCCGTCACATAAAGGATCACTTACAACAGACCAACCATGTCAGTCTAAAGTCAAGGACAAGTTTCAAATAACAAATAAAAAAGATATTTTTTCTCATTCACAATGCAATGCAGATACGATCAGTCCCTAAACAAAGCTTTTAAATCTTACTTAATCATTTTTGCTACTTTCATTGTTGCAAACTTCTACTATTTCAATATTGTTACTGAAAGGTTAGCTCGCTCATGCTCGACTTTTGAGAGAGAGAGAGAAAAAAAAAGCGTGAGAGACTCGGTTGGGCGTCACTCACGTTCACACAGCAGCAAATAAGAAACCCGCCTACATGTTGGTAAACAACTATTATCTCCCATCTGGTACTCTATCACTGCCAATGTCTCACCCACTGATCTTATAAAGAAAAGGATTACCTCTAAACTATTTTCAACTTCGTAAAACTTTGTAAAATTTTGTAAAACTCCATTATGAATGCCATTCTGAAGGACTGGCTCATGCCGGTATTAAACACTTGCTGGTACAAAATTGTTTTTCAGTACAATGCCTTCAGGCTGAGTTTGACAATATGCAGGCGGAATGGAAGTCCAAACTTTTTGACACAGTTCTCCGGTATTTTGATTTATTTACTAACTCATAAACAAGATGATTTTATTATTTTTTCAGAAAGGGCAGACAGGCGAAATGATGAGATAAAAGGAAAGAATGTACCACAATAAAAGTTGGTACAAAAGAGATTTATTTATATATTTGTACATGGTTCCTCACTAAAAGCACTGAATATGTAATACTAATATCACATGTAAGAAGTATACAGTGTATTAAACAGGAGAAGTACTTGTTGAAGTACTATTATTAAAAGTATCGGAACTAGCAGAAGAGTAATAGCATTAGTAGAAGTAGTAGACAAAGCAGTAGTGAGGTCCTAGTAGTAGCAGCAGCAGAAGTAGCAATAGTCTTTTTTTTTTTTACATCAGTGTTTCAATTGGTTAATTGTAATTTCCTTTATTTGGTTTAAATTGCTGATTACAATCTAAATTGTTATCAGCCCTGGTACTGTAGCATTAGTAAATTAGAAGTACAAGAAGTCATCGATTGTAAATACCTTACCAGTGGAGTGTTTCTCAAAGACTAAGATCGACTTAAAGTTGGACTTAAATATGACAGGCCATTCATGCCACTGGTTGCTCTCACCTTTGGTCTCTCAATTATGATCTTTAGATAATAGTTTTTCCTTCAATTATGAACTATAAAAAAAAAGCTCAATTCTATAGATGTGACCATGATTTGTACGTCCATTGAGAGACTATTGCCAGTAAACGGTGACAGCAAACAGTGGCATGAACGGCCTGCCATAGTTAAGTCCAACTTAGTCTTTGTGAGACACCCCCCTGCAGTTGAATGGAACAAACCTTGAAGTGTCCACATGGATGACTGGCAACTCCATTCAAACATATGCCTCTCATCCTGTGAAGTCCCCACTAGGCATTAATTTGTAAAAACTCCATTTTGAATGCCATTGTGAAGGACAAACGGGACTTTCAAGTGCTTGAACCCACGACCTAAGCATTAAGCATCAAGTACCCCAACCACTCGACCATGACACCTGACACTAGAGGGGATGCCTACTCACCATAATCAATAGACGGACGACTTCCGATTTGCCTGCTAGAGCAGCTTCGTGAAGGGCTGTCCCATTAGGCGTTTCCCTGTTTAAGTCAATCCCAGCATCAATGAGGGTCCTATTTGAGAAACAAACCAGAAAGGAATCGTACTCATTAGAAGTAACATGCTTCAGGGGAGAGGGGGAGGTATACAAGCTTTAAAGGCACTATGTCCCATTTGCAGGCCAAAAAAATGAAAAAGTTAAATTCCAACTGCATTTGAAAGATAATACTAATTTAGAACCTCCCTAAAAAAAGGTGGGGCTTGAAAATGTCTTCAAGTGGGAAAATAATGACTATTAGTTGTCAAATCGACTCTAGGGCTATAGAGCCCAAAAGTAATAGTCTTGA
>BEXV01000252.1:61944-77207 GCA_003118195.1 Hemicentrotus pulcherrimus | reverse complement strand
CCCCCCCCCCCCCCCGATGGTTCTGAAAGGGTTAAAAGGAATGCCTTTACATGAGCGTACTATTAGAGGATACCAGGTTACTATACTATCGAGTCTCATATCATTGTGTCAACTGTAATATCATCTGCAATCACCATTGTATATTATCAGAAATAACACACACTCAAGTCGGGGTGAACACTGCATCTAAATATGACTGTACATATAAATAGTAGATGGCCTGCTTACATATGAATATTTCAAATCATATTGATGGACTGTGCAACATTGACTTTTTTTCTGATCTCCTGCCCACTCAAACCCTCCATTCTGGAATAGGTTGGTTATTTAAATGCCAGACTAGCAAATTCTAACTTACACAATGTAATTTGCCATGAAAATTTCAGATTAATTGCTAGACTACAAATATAACGGCAAGTGCCCTGCAATGTCTACATACATCAATGCCAACTTTTTTATTCATTGATTTTAGAATTTGTTAAACTCTAGAACAACGTACATGTAGGTTGAAGTCAGATTACAATGATAATACTACCGGTAGCCTAATTGTCATTTTAACTATTAAAAGTACATGTACATGCATCCTTGTAAACTTTTTTATGTGTGTTACTTAAGCAGCATTTATCACCAATAGAACAAAATCTTAATACATCTATTCCCCTTCTCAAAGGCAATTCACATTTTTGTATTTCTTCATGAATGATCGATGTAAACCTGATGGCAGTATTGTCAAGAGATTGATCACCATGACAACACTTCATCTCTGTTCTCCTATATACATGTATCTTAAAGGCATAGCAGATGTGAACAGCCCTGATGATGCTGTACGGCTGCCACAGATGCCTACATGTAATTGGGGTACATGATGTTGAGCTGAATTTCTAGAAGTTATGGTGAATGTGATCAAACCTGTGGCACACCAACTACAACACATGTTTGTATAAAGCAGATGCAATATAGTTTACTAGAAGATGTTCATTTAATATCTTCAAGATGTGATGAGTGTGAATAGAACTTTAGCCATACAGCTGCCACTCAAGTCTTCATGTATGTGATAAAGTGATAAAACTTAAATTTCACTTTCGTGAAGGCAAAACGAATGTTATTGGACCCTACAACATAGTGAACTTAACTACCAGAAGACATGACGAATGAGAACTGAGCTGTGGCCCTACAACTGCAGCAGAAGTCTATGTAATATAGTGATACGACGCTCAGCTGTTTGTGATTGGTATGTCATCAATCATAACTATCTGCAGATAACAAGCCACCAAGAAACGAAGCCAGATGACATATGTCACAATCTTTCTCTCGGGGAGCTAAGGACCCCGCCAGTTGCTACAACGTTTATGTAACACATGATTACAAACACATACTCTGTGTGGCATGCTGATGTTCGTTTGCGATGTACAGAGGAGACATCCAGCATCTCACCAATAGAGTTGCAGAATGCAGTGCGTGCCACGATGTATACACAAACAAATATTGGTATATACACAACTTAGATATATTATGTGCAAATGTAATCCATTTGATTTTTAAAGGTGAGAACATCATTCCTTTAACTTGATTAATATGAACCTTGATTAATTCTTAATCTGATATCCAAAGGCACTTTTGTGTTCTACTTTGGCTTGTTTTGTTTGGTTACATTTTCATCAATTTTCAAATACTGTGTTGGGAAGTATAAATGCGTGGAGGGGTCTTTTCATAAGCAGTTTGTGTATCATATTTCTGGGCCCTGTTTTATAAAGCTTTATCATCATTATTAAACATGATGCAAAAATTGTTATAAGCTACTGAAATCCTTACGTTTGATTGGCTTGAGAGCAGATTTGTTATAGATATATGGCATTTGATATTGATATCAAGTTTTATGAAACAGGGCCCAGATTCATGAATGTATGTCACTATAACAGGGTTCACAAACCATCTTAAAGAGAAGGTTGAGTTCTGGGAAGAGGTAAAAAATAATTTGTGAGCGTTATCATTGTTATTATGCAAGGGTGGAAGAACATCAGATTAAACATGTTCCTTGAAAAGCATGGCTCTTCAAATGCCTTCATATTCTAAATACGACATGAAACATCGTAAAAATCGGGGTAGGTTTTTTTCGCCATTTGCTTGTGTAGTCCCATATACATCATTCTGTGTACAGTGCTTGTAACTTTGCCAAGATTTTGCCAAATTTCTTATCATTTTGATGATTCCTGAACCTTGCAATACACACAAATACTTATATACTAGATGATCAACCTTTTCTGATATATTCCACACCGTTTCTTTCACAATGCAATCACATGACCAGAACTCAACTTCATCTTTAAACAAGAGTAAACACTGGTGTAGGTTAAGATATAGGAGGAGCGCTTTTCAAACTTTGCCAGATGTACCTAATCCTCATTGACCCATAATCTCCCTTTTAAATGAGAATCACTTCTAAGGATCATTTTGGAAGTTGTAAAGCAAAGTAGGGTAGACAGAATCTGAATTATTGAGTGAGTGATTAGCGTCTAATAACCTCATTATAAAGTTATTAGGATCTCTGCCGCCTTTTTGTAGTAAACAAAGCCTCACAAATAACTTCAATCAAAGAGTTTATCTTTCTTGAACCATTCACACTACTGCCGTTTTGTACTTGCTCTAAAAACTGAAGCTGGGTTGAATGGCTAACTCATTTTCAGAGGATTTTTTGTATTTCTTGGTTGTCTGCATCCAAATCTTTTTACATAAATTTTGCATCATGCCCTCCACCATGCTATTAAAGGGATCGTTTAACAATGTTAAATCTGAGATACACTGCCCTACATGTTATCAGTGTCTTTGATATAGTGTAATATTGTGCTTCAAAATGATCAAGAAATGCCTCAAAAAAGTAAAAAATCTTTGAGTGACCGGTTTTACCATACTCATTTTTCCCAATAGACTGTAGTGTTATGAAAACCGTCAGGTGAACGGTTTTCAAAATTTGTAATTCCAATGATAAATATCTAGATAATCAGACAGGCGATTGGCTTGTAAAAGTCATGGGGTTCCTGACTGACCTAAAGGTTTATAATCATCATTGCATCATGAGCTAAATCCAGAATTTTCAGAATCTGAGACAAAGTTACCAGATCCCTTTAATTCTAATAATGAATAATCAACTTGTCGATAAAGGCCCTCAATCTTTTGCGGCATTCATTTCAATCAATTTCATCCCAAAATTCATTCATTCACTCCTTTTAAAAAAAAAAAAAAAATTCCTATCAACTTTGAGAAGCGCAACAAGGGAAGCTGAATCCTGTGTTCCTTCTTTATATCTCAAGTCTTTGTGTTATTGCATCTTTGAAATGCTGAATAAAAAATTTTAAAATCGTTTAATCATCTTTATTCAAGAACAAATACATGCAACATAATAATAAAGATGTTACATGAAACCCAGGACCAAGATTTAAATAACATTGGATACATCTCATGCAGGGTTAAATAATTACAATACACAATAACAAACGGAAAAGAGAACATTATAACGTCAGTTCTTTTTAATGGAAACATTAATAATTCTGTATAATCCTTATTTCTACTAATTATCCAAATGATCCCCCTACAGTCAGTCCGCACGTCCGAAAAAATGTGCTTCTTTTATTTCCAGCGACGATCTCGTGACCTTCGTCTGACCTCTGAAGCCGCTGTGAAACACACTTTTGCAAACGCTCATAGTTTCGCTCTTAGTTATTTTTTTCTCTTTCTGTCTTTAGATTTCACAAGATGAAATCCCAAAATTTCTGTACATATATATTTTTAATGAAATTGGTTATCGGAAAGGTTTCATATTTGTAATAACATATTGCCAAACATTCACAAATCACAAGGTTTTATATTTATCGTTATAATTTTTTTTTGAACCCCTGAGCCGTAGTTGCCTTATAAATAATCTGAATCCACATATATTCACCTTTCCAATGAACCTAAATATTTGATGATTCATCTCATGACAGGGTCAGGATCCAGCAAAATGTGAAACATTGTCCCCGAAAAATTCACCAAAAGACGTTCTCGAACAAAACGAGCCCTCGCGAACGATTCCTGCACCCTGATTGGTTGAGCGAGCAGCCTACAATGACGTCATTCACTCAGAACGGTCCGGAGCGAATCTGTCTGCTACAGTCTGCTATTTATTCCACGTAATTGTGCCTTTCACCTACAAACTATTCTCATTTCAATCAAGATAATACATTGAAAAGTGAGGTGCTTCGAAAAGAAATAAATTTTGATACCGTAGGCTAAATATATCTCTTGAATTTACCGACACCAATGTGACCGAATCAGTCCCACTCTACTAAATGTGTGTACTGTTTAGAACTGCGTGAATGGCGTGAACACATCAATCTCAGCTCAGTCGCAGTCACTCAATAAGGAACATGGGACAGCTCACAGGCAGCAGTTACGTGAATTATTCCGTCAAAGATATTGTCATTTCTATGTTTTAATTATTTGCTTT
Source organism: Hemicentrotus pulcherrimus (assembly GCA_003118195.1). Taxonomy (NCBI): domain Eukaryota; kingdom Metazoa; phylum Echinodermata; class Echinoidea; order Camarodonta; family Strongylocentrotidae; genus Hemicentrotus; species Hemicentrotus pulcherrimus. The sequence continues at coordinate 72,724 of BEXV01000252.1, read as the reverse complement.
TAGTGAAATCAAGTTGCTTCTCAGCAATTACTAGATCGAGTGGGTTAGACTCTAATTTACTTGGACTTTTTTTGGAGTCTAGTTATATTAACAGTCACCTAGACTTACAGCACTCATCCTCCAGATCCACAAACAGAATGTGTAATAATGATTCATGTCCTCGAAATTGCTTTTAAAACTTAAGTGCAAATGAAAATTATCCCCATCGCATCCATCTCGCTCTTATTCTTCCAACTATAACACCTACCACTCATTTTTACTCACAGGCCTACCGCTTACTCTTGAAACAATATTTACAGATTTACAGAATTACAAGGAGCATGAGAGCAAAATTCAACTAATGAAAGGCTTTTTAATATAAAAACATATGTACAGGTTTCATCTTTAAAAATACAATATGTGAAAAAATATCACACACATGAAATAGGCTTGTTCTTAAGTCACACACAAATATTTGGCAAGGTCTTTTTTATCAACAAAATTGAAAGTCTTGTACCAAAAAAAAACTGACAACAATAATGTTTAAATAGACATCTACCACCATAAAAAAAATATGTGAAAATACAATACAAATGTGTCAAGGAGATGAAGCAACTGCCTTGTTCCCAAAACTAAATATTTCACTTTCAATTTCTTTTGTTAACAATGGCATATTCATTAACCCTAATTAAGTGATATGTGTACATGATTATAATGGTGGTTTATTACCCGGATAACTTTCTTTGGCAAGAGTATAACCAAAATAATTAAAAGTGAGGTGTGATGCAATGGTACTATGAAGAACTAATACAAATTGCATTTCCTGATCCATCTATGCTAAATGGCAATTTGAGTAATGACATGACCTTTTTTAATAACAATGTTGAAAATAATTGACCTCCTTGAAATACATACATATATGCAGAGTTGTACAAAATGACAAAATAAAGAAAGACTCACTGTGACCAATACCTATCACCATGACCAAATGAAAACAAAACTTTGGTTAAAAGTAAAGCATACTCTTATCCAAATAAACATGATTGCATACAGACTACCCGTATTCAAATATCTTGAAGAGTCCATTTAAACAAAAATATAGAATCCTTCTTTGGCAAGAGAAGAAAAGATTGTACAAATGCTATTAGAATAACATTTTTTTTTTTAAGTACATGTAAGTGTGTCTTCAATCCCCATACATGTAGCATTCAAAACGTCAGCTGGCAAGTTTCATCTATTTTAAAAGCAGAATACAAGATACATGTACATGTAGACAGTAGTGTAACATTTTGTTTACCGGTACACTTCCGTCAACTCTAGAAAAAAAAATATAATAATGACCATGCATGTGCTGAAAACCACTATAAATATGGGTGTAACTAAAAACACAGTGCACGAATATGAAGACAACATATCTAGGAAATACAAACATATATGCACAGTTGTACAATATGACAAAATAAAGAAAGACTCCCTGTGACCAATACTTATCACCATGACATCAAATGCAAACAAAACATTTGTTAAGAGCATACCATGATCCAAACATAAACATAATTGCATACAGATTACCGGTATTTAAATATCTCAGAGTCTTTTTTTTTTTTTAAACACAGAACCTTCTTTGGCAAAAAAAGAAAGATTGTACAAACGCTAGTAGAAAAAAAGTGTCTCCATAGCATTCAAAATGTCAGCTGGCAAGTTTCATCTAAAATTTTAAAAGGCAGAATACAAGATACATGTAGATACTAGATAGCAGTGTAACATTTTGTTTACACTTCCTTCAACTCTAGAATATAATATAATAATGAACATGCATGTGCTCAAGAAAAAAAATCTTGAATTAATAACCACTATTAATATGGGTGTAACTGAAAACACCTTGCATGTATATGAAGACAACATATCTACTAGTAAATCTATTTGATAAAAAGCTGACAGAAATGTAACAAGTTCTAATACATATTAAGTTTTTAAAACCAGTAGTTACGTCGATGAATCAGCGTGTACATGTACATAACTAAATAAACCTCTGAATACAAACATATATAAAATAGAATACAAATGCCGAGCAATAACTCTTCAACATTCCGACAAGTAATATCAGTAAGTATTTAAGGCATTTCTGTTTCATCTTCTGTTTCATCTTCATAAAAATCTGTTATCTCAGCTTCCCTTACATTACCTTCAGAGGTCTCAAAGACATGTACATCATTATCAACCTGCACATCTCTGTCATTAATTTCCAAATCACTTTCATCACTAGATGTATAATCAGAATCATCACTGTTATCAGATTCTATTAAAGACACAGAGGTAGGATTCTGTAAATGTGTTGTTTTAACATTCTCACAGCTTCTACATGTACAGCCAGGTCCGCAAAAGTTACCTTGTTTTTTGCATTTACATCTTTTATTACAACATTTATTTTTGGCACATGAACATCCTCGAGTAAGGTAGGCAACATTATTTTGGATCTCCTTAATGTTTTCTTTTGAATCCCAAACAATATCAACTTTTGAAATTCCATTCTCGACTAAAACAGAAAAACCATGTGCACCAATATCTGGATATTGAAAAAGTGGAATCGTGCACTGCCCCCATACAGAGCTAACCCAACATGCCCTAAGCCAGTGAAAGCGAAGAGCTGTGTTTGAGGGAAGAAGTTGGTCCTCATACGTTCCTATCCATGAAGCTTTACGGACTATAGCTAATGCTTCCTGATGATGTATAAGTACTGAAGTACCAGAAACTGTGTTAAAAAGTTGTAAGGGTGAATCATAATCATGAAGAAAGGCTCTGTTTGCTTTAAAATAAACACACAATATAAACCTATAAAAGGAAAGAAGACCCTTGTCACTATCTGATCCTACTGTGGAACATGTCAAATTTCCTAACGAAGTGTCAATGCTGTCACCTGAAATGAAGGAGGCATATTGCACAAATACATTGAAAAACATACTTTTTCCTACATGTGCAAAATAGGACACAAAGTCACATCCTGAGCAGATATATATCATTTGCACACACTTGAGAATACTAATATCTTTATCAACTATACATGAAAGGTCAGAATCTGTCATTATTGCAGTTTGTAATAGATTGATATTTAAATACTTTTCCTCACCAACTTTAGATCTATACTGAATACACACAGTCTTGCTCCCAAATTCCAAGGGTAAACCAATGATACCAATGTCCCTATCAATAGAATATATTAATATATCTGTACATTGCGTATCAAAAACATGAAGAAAAATCTGTGTATCACTTTCTTCATGATTGTGAATTAAGGAGTGATATTCAGTACCTTTCTTTGTCACTTTGACACCTGTCCAATTTGGTCTTTTTTCTAGCCCTACATGAAATCCTCCAGATGTTATAAATATTTGATTATCTAACAACTGATCCTTAACAAGTTCAATGAATTTGCTAGACAAATATCGAATTAGGCAATGTTTCTGTGTCCTGACCTTTAAAAATTTGAACCAGTTCACAGGAAGGACAGTATCATCTGCTATATTATTGTAGTTTGCTTCTATATCTTCACCACTCTCATCTCTCCTAGAACGCTCTATTGCTTTGGGTGATAATCCCTGTGTATCCACTTGGTCAAATAATATTCTTACATCAATAAAGCCTTTTCTGTAGCTAGAAAGTATCCAACGACGGACTAAAAATGTTGCATAATCTAAAAACGTCTTGAATTGTCTCAAAGGGCTGGTATAAATGATATTCATCCCTTCTGCTATGTAGCAAGCTCCTGGCAATGTTATTTTAGGGTTACATGTAATGATATTAAATTTCTCACCATATCTCTTATTGAAAATGTCATACATAACCCATTTAGCACCTTTATGAGGTAAGTCGTTAGAGTTACAAATAGCACGCGGCTTCTCTACAAATTGACAAAGGGTACTGATAGGTAAGCCTTTATCTTCTGAGAAAGCGATCGTTCTCTTGTAACACAAGGTTATCATTTTTTTCTCTTTTTCAAGGTTTGTCATTCTTCTTCGTGTTACTTTAGATTTAGCAAATGTTTTGAGCTTGTGCCTTCGGGTAACAGGCTTCTTGTTGCTAGAATCTTTTAAGATTTGAAATTTACAAAAAAGTAAATAAGAATCTTGACCTATTTGACGATATGACAGAAGGCTTGCCTGTTGGTCCTTGGTAGCAGGCACATTAGTAAAGACATGATACAACTGAGGCTCTTGATTTGGTAAAAACATCTGTGTTGTTAACAATTTACCAAAATACATTTTGACATTAGCAAATTCTGCTTTTATAACAGACGGAGAAAGATCACGATGAAGGACAATCTTCTTTGGTGTAAACACGTCTAATTCATCCTGAATATTAGAGATGAGTTTTGCTTGGTATTGGATCGTGCCAGCTATTTTATCCATATTCTTTGGCAAACAACGTGACCAAGACATTTTAACATCCTTGTTAATTAGCGTCTCGTGTGCCTCATCAAGACCTAGAGATGATAACTCTGTTCCCTTGATATTAGAAGCAAAGGCACCATTTTCAAAATGCTTCAGTATGTAGTCTGGTAATGCCTGCATAAAACCTATGTGCAAAGGGATCATTTTAGAGTAGTTTTGCCTGTCACAGGCTTGGAATAATGGAGCCATCTCCTTTACAGCTGCATTTCTTAAATGCCAGTTACGTGAACGAATTGCAATGAACAGATGTATATACGCCATGCAGTCTTCATGCACAAATCTATCCCAAAACCTAAAAGTTTCTAGTTTGTCTGACATTTCCTTACGAAAAACAAGGAATTCTTCTTTCATTGATGTAAACATTGGGGACTGGGAAAACTCTGACTGCAAATCTTTGAAAGTGCTTGCATCAATATTACCATCTTTTATTACAAGTGACTGTATTAAAGATTTAACACTGTCCAAAAAAAATGTATTAGAAAGAGCCTCAGAGTCATCGGCAATATTTCTCTGGTCAAGAAAACACTGAAACTGTAACATTAATATAGCTTCATGAGCCTGTAATAGAAATCTATGAGTACGTTTAAAATTGGAACAGGTGGATAGACTATTAAGCGTCATATTCTTGTGTGTTGATTTGGCAAGATCTTTAAGTCCTGAATCCCAGAATATTTTCATTATCACTTCTTGGTAGTTTTTGAGGAGATGCCAGTCACCTATGTATGGTATTAACCATTCCATGGCATCGCCATATTCCTGTTTGATGTCAAGAATAAGTTTAAAAGTGGCACCATCACCAGCAACGACAAGGTGATTAATGTCTTTAGATACTTTGAATGAATCGTACAAGAGGTGAAGTGATCTTAATAGAGTTTGACGCGAGTCTGCTGGCTCATCAAGCACATACATATAGGAAAACTTAGAAATCTCAGTTTCTACATTGTCCGAGTCTAAAAGAAGTTTGCATTTGAAGCCTGGAACAATAGGTAAAGAAGATTGATCACTTTCAACAGAAACAAATCTTTCACACATATAGAGTATCATATCATTATGAACTTGAGTTAGGGATTCCACCTCTTCCTCTGATAAAACAAATGAATCACACGAAAGCTGAGACGGCACGTGGGTTTTGAACTGTGTTGGCATGAAATCATCTTTGCTTGGATGACTGGGAACATGATCCAACTTAATTTTCTTCCGAGCTGAGGGCTTTTTTGTTCTTTGTTTGGATATTAGGTTACTTCCATCATGTTGAGTGGTGAAACGATCTAACGAATCATATTTTGGATCCAAACGTTCAGAAAATGGCTTTGGCTGCTGAGCCATTATCGATGGCTTTTTTCTTTTTCTTTTGTTGGATATTAGGTTACTTCTATCATGTTCAGTGGTGACATGATCTAACAATTCATATTTTGGATCCAAACGTTCAGAAAAAGGCTTTGGCTGCTGAGCCATTATTGATGTACCATGCCAACTCCTTGGTTGGTTGGGGTTCACGGCAGCATGAGAAGCCAACACATCTATATTATCTATTGTGACATGTGTAACAGCTTGTAAATCTAGCAGATCTAAAGGACCATTAACTTCTCTAGAATCTTTTACAGCTTGCAAAAGCCTTTCTAATGTGTCCTCGGAACAACAAAATCCTAATCTGTTTCCTATGGTAATAAGGGTAGAAGAATGGGTCAGTCCCTTGATTACATTAGCCATAATTACATGAAAAGGATATGTGCAAGACTCGCTAAACACAAATTGGAGTATGAACACTAGTACAATTCGTCGGATCTTTCTTTGCATCCCAAAAGCTGTTTGATCATTAGGAAATGAAAGTAAATCCTTAGCTACATGCAAAGATGTCTTTTTGAAAGCATGTATTTCCTCAGAATTTGAGGTAAGAAGACATACAACATTCCAAATAACAGGATCAAAAGATGATAGAGCTTCATTGAAATTGAACTTATCAATTGACAGAGGGTCCCTAGTATAGTATTCTTTAATTCTCTTTGATTGATTTTTAAGTCTCGTATTGCATTCAAGTATGAGTACACGATACATATGGTCTAGTGCTTGAGACTCGGTTTCCAAAGGTAGGGTTGAAATATCATCTTCTTGTCCGACATTACCTTTTTTCAACAACCGTAAGTGTGAATTTGCATTATGTAAGTTTTCTAACAACTGCTCGATCGTGGCAGAAGTCAGATACAAGAAAACACCCTTCTTTTTAGTGGATTTGTGTACAGATAATATACATCCAAACTGGCCCAATATTCTACTCAATAACCAGCTACCTTTTTTTGAACATTGCTCGTATTTGTCAGAGTTCTTGTCCAAGACTTTTTCCAACTCCCTCAAGAAATAATCATATGCATCTGCTAGTAAAAATCCACAGCAACTTTTCAACCATTTACATATTTCCTTGAAAGTTTTTTTACACAATCTCTTAAGAATGGATTTGGGCTTAACAGAATCTTCCTCATCATGGCTCACCTCTGAAAGAGTGGTTTCAATGCTATCTATAGTTTTTTCTAAGTCCGTTAGAACTTGTTGTCTAGATGAAAAATTGTAGCACTGTTTACAAATCAGATCTCCTTCATTAGCTCTGAAGGATTCATTAATAAGCAACAGTTTTTCCATGCTTACATTTTCACTTTCGTCCAACCTATAAAATTTAGTTGACTGACCTACTTTTAACAAGTGACTACAGACAGCACATTCTGTGAGTTCTTTGAAATGCACAACTTCTAATCTATGTTGATGGCACAGAGGTGTAGGGGAGGGCAACAACAAATATTGAAGGTCAAATACATGATTGAATTGTTTAACAGAAATATTTGTATCAACTTGAGAATTGCTCTGACACCGCCCCTCATTGGAGAGAATACATAACTGAGACCTGACTTTTTCACGAGATTTTTCTGGTGTATATTTTGAATCTTTTGCTTTGTTATTATACTTAATCCGACAGGCGTTGCATATGCAGTCTGTGTCTTTGGTACTTGGATGAGCAGCCACAATTGTCGCCTTGAGTGTCGTTGATATGATGGTCACCAGGTGACAATACCTCGTCGATGAACGTTTGCATAAGACACAGGGTCCACACTGCTCCTTCTTGCAAGGCTTTACCCCTGCTGCACAAACTTGGGAAGGTTACTGAGGATACAGAGGTACCGTCTGTATGAGATCTGTGAAATAATAGTGGGAAAAAAAGGAAAAAAAGGGATAATGAACAAATTGATTCTCAGTCCAAAAATAAATTGAAATATTAACATAACAAAATGACATTTACTGTACATGTAACTCGTAAAATAAACATGAGTACATGTATATCAATTACTTATGAATGAAAGGTGTAAATGCAAATAAAAGGAAAAGCAGGATATTTCTTCTTCTTTGTGTACAGTTTACACTGGAAAAAACAGGTTCAGTTTTTGACCCTTCATAATGTGCACATACAGCAAATATTTTTGAACAAACATTTCAAGAAAAATTTAATATTGGGTGGAATATGAACTTTAAAATAAGGGTACTAGGGAAGATTGGGCAAGACAATTGGGCATCGTTTCATCAAACCGTAATAAGCACGAGTTCACAGATATCCCATTGAAGTGCGGGTTAATTTTAATACACAGGTTTCAATGGGATGTCGGTGAAATTGTACTCATGATGGTTTGTTGAAACGCTGCCCTGATTTCTGTACAATGACAACTATAATGAGAAAACTGTGTACTCAAAAATACTAATGTGCCATGAGCTAAGATACCTTTCTACACCGTCTTTGACATTTACTCGCGTTGAGACGTCGACGTTTCATTTTCCCTCGTAGCCTTCTGAGGACGTAAGGAGAATGGGTTCCTGGCAGCTCACAGGGGGAACGTAGAGGTCCTTGACCGAAGTGCTTGTATGGGATGGACCATCTTGGACATACATCCGGAATGTACATGTTTGCAGGAAGATCTGGGGGCCGGACTGGTGGTCGGGCAGGCTTTAGGTGGGTCATGAACCCCTCCTCGTCTTTCTCCACATGCTTTTTCCTCTTCTTCCTCCTCCTTTTCCGTGGCCTCGGCATTGTCTTAGGTTGACCGTTACATTGCGTAGATAAAGTGGGCGCTACGCAGGATTTGGGTAATTTGGACGAGCTGGATGATTCTGATGGGTTGGATGGGCCGGATTCCGATGAGTTAGATGTAGAGGTGGATTTTCGTTTTCGTGGAGGGGTCCATAATATTAAAAGTTCTGCAGGCACATATTTCTTGGCTGTTGGTTTGACAGGATCAAGTTTTTTCAGTACTTTGGTAGAAAGTTCCTTTGAAAAGGTGGTTTTTCCTTGGTTATTTAGATGTAATCCGTCATACTTGAAGCTCTCAAATGAAAAGGAGAATTGTCGAGTACAATCGATGAAAGAACAATTTACAAATTCCTTAGTCAAACAATGTAATTTCAAATTAAAATAAAGAGACTGCTCATATATAATGTCGTCGTCCCAACGAGGCAAGATTGCTGAAATAAAAATTCTTGATTCTCTGTACTTCTCTCGTACACTAAAAATTAAATCTCTATATTCTCCTCCAGTTCTTTCCCAGACACTATTGCCGAGATTGTTCGTTCCAATATGGATTACAACTGCATCCACTGTGGAGTCAAAGTCTGTTTGCGCTCTAATTACCTGTCGAAGACTCCTAACAGTAGCACCCGGATAGCAGAATATTTTGCCACCAAACTGATCCTGATCAAAACTTACACCACGAACAATTGAGTCACCATATAAATGAATCTGCCATCTCCTACAAGGAACGAAAAAAGGGAAACAAAAGAAGTTTAGAATGAGTCAATGTTGATAAAAAAAAAAGGCAGAAATTTAATTACCTTTAAATCTACACCAGAAAGACTGGTAAAATTCAGGGGCATAAGTGCCTTCAATCTCGCTTCAACACAGCTCAATTTAATAGATCACTGCAATATCACTATGATAAGTGGAATTCTAGGGCTGTTTCAACTTTCAAGATTGGTTGCTAATGATCTTGCTCTGACAATTGAAACTCTTGGATCTGAGAGTGAGATATGAAACTTAAAACAATTTGAGAACAGGATAAACTAGTCTGAATAGTCACCGCAGGCACAGCGCCCAGCTCAGTCATGGCAGATGCACTGGCTGCTGCATGGCATGGGTGCTATGACCCAAGTTAATTACAAACTGATTTTGAGAATAAAAAACTGGGTCTTGCTTGATTTTCATCACAGATTTTAATCCATGTCATGTTCTAAGTTACGGTTACTAGATCTAGAGGTTTAGACGTAGCCAAGTGCAAATACTTGGCTCCATCACTATCAGACATCACATCATCACTGATCACTCAACTATCTCAAGTCAAGACACAATCTACATCAATCTCCTTACCTTGATAAAGCAAAAATATATAGAATTTGGAAGACCTATTTATTAACCATATATAATTTTACGGTTATATATGTAAATTTGATAAATTCATAACATATTTGCTTCATGAATTCGACTCTACGATCTTTTCTTTCAATGTTTGCGAATGGTTACCTAACGAGTGATTTAAACACAAAAAAAGAAGTACGCGGGACTACACTATAACAAATTGACCGTTCATTGAAAATGGCCTCTTAAGTTCGGATTCCCGCAACACGTGACTTTGTGCACATCGTTCACGGTTTCAGAACGACCAACTAATTAAATATTCATAACTTTAGGAGGGCAAATACTCGTATTGTTAATTTGTGAGCCGGGACAAATTATACATCGATAGAATCGGCAACATCTGCAGATGACAATTAAAAACAAATTAAAATCGTACATTTTATGACAGGGTCAGGATCCAGCAACATTTAGAGGCTTGCAAAAACAGTTCCTAAAGAAATGCGTGTGGTTATGACGTGTTTTCTTTACGAAATTTTACTCAAATTTCACAGAAAAAGAAGGATAATAGACATAAGAAAACGGACTATGTACTCACCTAAACATGGCGACCGCAGAAAACGTGGTTTTTTCTTAAACTGCACTCGCAGTGCACGGTACAAAAATCTCGTGACTCGCGAGATGTTAGATGAGAGGAGCGAGCGCTCGCGGGATTGGAAATAAAACAGGCCGGTTTTGCTCATTAGCATACGACCTGCGGTCTGACTGCCTACCTTATGACATCGCTGTGGCCATTCTTTGCAGCAAGGTGAAGTGGGGTATGCATGGTTACACCAGTGTGGGAATTGCTTGCTATCAGCGTCGTGCAGTGTCTCCCCTTCAGCAGCAGCTCGGACACGCTGCCTTTCCCAAACTCGGCCGCTAGATCCAAGGGCGTCTTCCCCTGCTTGTTCTTGGCGGTGGGGTCGGCATC
>BEXV01000252.1:13822-42980 GCA_003118195.1 Hemicentrotus pulcherrimus | reverse complement strand
GAACATTGACATCGCCATGCAAATAAAAAAATAAGGCAATCATACTTTCATCATTTCACTAACCACTACATGGCCCCAACCAAATTGAATATCATTGCCAAATAATGACTCCATCACAAAATATACTCTCTCCGGTCATTCAAAAATCATCTCCCGAAAAAATTGGCCCTCGTTTTTTCAATTTAATCCCCCAGGCCGCGGCAGGGTAAAGCAGTTATTACCATATTACTCCAATAATACAATCCTCAGGATCTCATTGAATCATGAGCGGTAAACGAGAGCCATGTCAATGTAGGAGGAACAGCAAAAATGTAATCAAATATATGTCTCCTTACAATATTGTGATTCATTGAACTGGGACCTTAATGACCATTTTCTGTTTCCTTTTTTTTTTCTTCTTCTCTCTCTTTCTCTACATCTCTCCCATTCTTTCTCCCTTCTCTTCCATTCTCTCTTTCCGTTTGTCCATCTCTCTATGCCATATCTCTCCTTCCCGTTCTCTTCCATTCCCTCTCTTTCTTTGTCGATCTCTCTTTCTCTCCTTCCCCTTCTCTTCCATTCACTCTCTCCTTTTGTCCATCTTTTCAAACTACATCTCTCTCCTCCTTCTCTTCCATTCTCTCTTTCCGTTTGTCCATCTCTCTATGCCATATCTCTCTCCTTTCCCCTCTCTTCTTTCCCCTCTCTTCCATTCTCTCACTCTCTTTCTTAGTCCATCTCTCTGTCTCTCGAAGCTATATATCTCTCCTTCTTGATCTCTTTCCATCTCTGACTTCAAGTTTGAGTACATTCTTGTTTCATAAATGTATGCTCCTCTTCTTCTCATATTATTTTCCTCCATTTTCTAGTGTCTTCATGTCTCCTTCTCTTTGTATCATCGTTATTTTAATCCTCTTTCATTGACATGGACCTCACCTCTTCCTTTAAGTATATCATCAGACTGTGGGTGTGTTTATTATTTATTTATTTTTTTGCCTAGAATCAGCGTTTTCAAACGTCTTTCAGGCAAATTTTTAAGATGATAAACGCAAAGCCTTTTTCAAACGTCTTTAGACATGGGCATATTGTTACGCCAACAAAGGTACGTTTTGAATGTGACAAACAGCCAGAATCAAGTTTCTGAAAGATGACAAACGCAAAGCTGTTTTGAACCCCACATACAAATCGGACCTTCCCAGGCTAATTTCCAGTTCTGAGAAATAGTGGGCGCCATGTGCTGAGTCATGTTGTTTAACTTAAAAGTATGTGTGTGTACTCGCTCTAGTTGACCTCTGAGAAACTGTCTGCTTCATGGGTCAAACGGCGTAAAGCAGCTGCGCAGAGACAAGGCCTTTATTTTGAATCGTGAAGAGACGATAAACGCGACATCCCGTAAATCACGTTCGTATGGTGGGATTCGATATGTACATATCTAGTGGCAAGACACGATAAACGCACCCTGTGTCACACCTACAACATACTACATGTATCATACATGCAAGCCTTAAAGCCTTTTTCTCCCTTCCCGGTATATTTGACAAATGTTTAAGTTTGAACACTAATGCCACATTGTAAGTTCCACAATGCCAAGAGCCATCTGTGAGCTATTCAAAAGCAACACTAACCAAGCACATTCCTAAACACCTGCAAATATGTAATTCAAATGTTGTATTTTTTGCGCCATTCACTCCAAACGATGACTAATCAATCCACATTCCATGTATGTTGGTTTCGCGAAACGAGAGGGGAGGTCCGGCTTCCCTTTCCCCGGACTGAATAGAACATTTCACCCGCAGTTGGCATAAAATACACAACTACTGATTCTACAATAAACATTCTAAAAGCTCGACCCCCTCCTCTTTCCCCAATAAGACTGCAAATCCTTTTCGCCAATTCTCTACTCCACAATTGAATTGGATTTTTTCCCACACGTCTCTATTTCAAGTCTAAAAACAAATCAAGTGAGGCTGTTTTTCAGGCTGTATACACGCTACCTGGACCCATATTTTATGCAGGGGCTACACGCAGAATTAGTCTCCAATATTTCAGGCAACTTTTATCTTCTATAAAAAGATCGCAGGGCAACACAATATGCAATGTATATAATTGGTAACGATTATACACATGTACTGTACATGTATGTACCGACTACCAGGTATGTTTTTATCTTTGCCTATCATCAAATTTTTGGAGCATTGCAAAGTTTAGATACAGAAACAGATTCACATTCAAATTCAAAAGAATCAAAACACATTTTCTTCTTGTATCAACAGAATTTAATGTCATTGTTTATATTTACATGAACAAACAGGGCAAAAATCCATAAACATATATATATGATAGGATATTACCTCTTTTATATGCAATTGCATGTTGCAATTATAGCTTCCTCACATAATATACAAAACGAACTGTATACTGGTATGTAGCCAAAGGCGAAGCAGACCAAGAAAGAATCACAGAAGAAGAAAAAAAAAACACAGATTTGCTTTAAAATGTTCCTAAACTGCACCTATTAAAGCTTATCTGCCATAGTTTACAAGAGGGATTAGAGCGCCTTGCAAGGTCACTGGACAGATGGTTATCTCATCAACTCAGCTCTCAGTTAACATAAGAAAAAGAGGATGATGGGGGACCAATGGTCACCGATTAGGCACTGTTTGTTATATAGAGGGCGCAAGTAGCTTCAAGTAGTGCAGTGGGACTTTAAAGTAATAGCAGTTTCCTACATTTCTCCTATCAATACTACCCTCTCCCAAACTGCCCACTCAAAATTCATCGTAACTAACAAGCTGAAGGTCACTGTCACTGTCAACGTGCAAAAGCGTCTGTATTCTAAGACTAGATGGATGAAAAGAAGGAGGAGGAAAAAATAGAAGGCAATTGACCTCAGGTGGCCAGAGCGTAAGGTAGGATCTCACAGCAGGGCATGGGCATGAATAATCATGAGAGATCAAGGGGGGATACCCAACTAACATGTACAGTTTTGTACATGTAGCTGCCTGTTCATACGAGAGGTAATTTATACCAAACTTGTATAAAGAAACGTATAGAGAGTCGTCATATGATAATGTCCCGGAAAAGGGTGAACACACTTCAAAATGAGTATCATATATATACCGGTATGTAATAACAATACTAACAGTATTTTGAAGTGAGAGTGAGAGCTTACCAGTCATCAGTGAGGCTGAGAGCTCACAATACACCTGGCTACTTACAGTCTCATATGATACCAGGTAAAAACGAGGAGGGGACATTGATATTTGATCAAGTATTTTCTTATCAAAATAATGCTTTACAGCATTTTACGCCCTTTAGACTAGGAAAAGTTCATCACTTATCATATGGCTATACAATTTTGTGTACAGCTCCATGTAGGCGTAGACAATGAATTTTGACAGTGTAAATGAGGGGTACACGAAGAGTGCATGATTTGGGGGACTAGAAAGGAAATGTGCGTGGAATAATACATCCATGATGAGTGCTGCGATAGATGCCCACCAAGGACTCATGCCACCAGCGAACAACATCATTCAAAATTGAATCATTCCTCTTGAAACAACTTTGGAAACTACTCAAATTTCTGTTCTAGGTGTCGAGACGTGCATTGGAATGAGAGAGTAAAATGAGGAAGATTGATTGTTGCTTACTGAATGACAGAGGAAACCAGCATTCAAAAAGGAAAGAATTCAGTTCTAAAAGAAAAGATTGTATCTTTACTGTGAAAGTATGTACTCATTGAAGAATGATTGGATTATTGGAATGCATTATAACCAGGAAAACTGATATTGTTAGTCTGTTGTCGGCAGCATTCTCTTATTCCCATTCAAGCATTAAACACAGGGTTGACAGAAACTAGTCGGTTCTTGCAATAGGTTGATAAAAGCAAAAAAAGCACTGGTATGTCTTTTTTAACTAACACAGATATTAATGTTCACTCAACATTTCATCAGAATAAAGGACAATTGAGAATATTGCCAAAACAAATTAACTAAAATTGTAATGAGCAATCATTTCTCACAGACCCCTGACATTGGTTCAATTTTTAAAGGCAGCAGGAAATTAGAAAATAATTAGTCCATGATCAACGATGCTCATCAAATGGTTCTAAATTCTTTACCAAATTATGTAAACAATCTATTTTTTTTTTTTTAAACGATCACTTTGTACACTGTGAGCATAGTGGCGTTTCCAAAGATTGATTGACAGTCCTCCGAGAGATAAATAGGAAGAAAGATGTTTAGCAACAGGAAAGAAACATAAACAATAGATGAACATGAGAGAGGACATACATGTACATGTAAATATAGGTATATGAGTGAAAGACAGAAGGATAGAAACAAAGATGGAGAGACTGAGAAAGATGGAGAGACAAAAAGAGATAATGAGAGGATGGCAGAGAAGGGAGAGGGAGTCACACCGACCGACAAAGGGGTAAAGGAATCATGAGGCATGTACAAATGTATGTGCACATGTAAATGTAGGTTTGTGAGAGACAGAAGGACAGAAACAGAGATGGAGAACGGCAGAGAAGAAAGAGGGAGTCCCACAGACTGACAAAGATGGAAAGGAATCAGGAGCCATGCAGGGCGAGGGAGAAGCAGAGAAGAAAGAGACAGCGACAGAGACAGAGAGCATGAGGAGATTGTCGAGTGTCTTTGGGATCTGTCCTACAAGCTCATTGATTAAAGATGAAGCTCCACTGATTTCCATTAGCGAGTCCCAAGGTCCATAATCGTTTGTTAGGAAGGCTACAAAGATGAACCCGATGATCACGACAGTTCAAAATAACAATATATATCTGTAAGGCGCTTTGAGAGCGCCTGCGGTCCTTAAAAGCGCTTTATAAGAATGAACTATTATCATTATTATTAAAATGATGCCTTCTGCTGAGAGCCAGAAGGGCTTTTAACTCATATTCTTGAACACAGAAATAATTTTTTTCATGTAAAGTGCATCAAGCAATATTTTATTGGATTTTACAAATTGCATAAAATGTACAGATTTTATGAAAAAAGCAATTGTTCGTAAAGCCCTTCTGACCCTTGTAAGATGCATCTGCTAATCATTCAGTCACTGGGAACACGGCACAAGGGCAGAGCAGAGGTCATTGACAACACAAGAGACAATGAAAGGCAAAAAGAAGCAGAAATACAGGAAACGATATTAACTACATAATATGGGTATATGCTGAGAAACTCTCCATGTACAAGGAAGCAAAGGTCACTTGAGGTCACAGACTGTCTAGGAGCACCGAAGACAGGTGCGCATGGCAGGGAACCCAGGGCCCTGAGATGACATTTGTATTACATGTGATTGTTTGTACAGGGCAAAGGTGGAGATAAATATTCACTTAATTTGGAAATTGGGGATGGCAGGTTTGATGAGGAGGAGGAGGAGGATGGCCTGATGAGGGTGGTTTCCATGGTGATGACTGTATGATATACAATGTACTGTGGCAATGAGTGACATGATGAGTGAGATGATGATGATTTTGCCTTTTTTTTTCTTCTATTTTCTTTTCTTTTCTTTGGTTCTGTGATGATGAACTTGGTGATATTCCCAGTGATGGCAAGGAGAAAAAAGATTGACATGGGACCCTCGGCACTAATGTCCTTTGGCAAGACATTAATCTACATTTGCCTCTCTCCACCCAGGTGTAAATGGGTACCTAATATGCTTGAGCGCTACATGTAGTTACATGTACTTTGGCAGCTCGGCTGTAGCAAGGGTAATATGTGTACCGGCGCTATATAAAAATCCATATTATTTATTAGACAGTAGCAACTTTATTATGGTTATCAAGAAAAACAATATACAATATAAATTTGTAATTTGGATAAAGAAAAAAAAATCACAAAACTGTTTGAATGACTGGACAAATCTTGAGGTCAAAGAATGCCATCATATTTAGGACATATACATGTACATGTACTAGTCTAACTTACATGTACATACTTATACATGGATTATGTACATGAAGATACACTTCAGAATCTGTATATTGAAGCTACATGTCCATGTACCTGCTCTTAAGTATATTGTACAACATCAATAAAACAAGCAAGCGATGCATTAACATTTTGAAAAGACTTACATGTATGTTTATTTTACCTACCAGTATGTGTACATTACATTTACTAGCACCTCTGATCATCTTTTAAAAAAACAAGATAAAGAAGGCCTACTTTGAAGTCAAGATATATGTTGACTGACTTGGACAACTACAAAACACTTCATTATAAATTACATGTAGATTTTGGGTAAATCTATTCAATCAAGACCCTTTGTACTATTAAACACCTTTTTTTTTTGCCAAATCAACAAGACATTCCTAACTTTGTGAAAATGGCTTAAAGACTTGTGGGTGTAGAAACGTTTCTAGTCAGTCCTGGGACTTTGTGGATTTGTTTCGCTTCTTGGTTTGTTCAGAAACAGGGATTTGCTTCACTTCTTCCCAAATATTTTCCCTGGATTAGTTGCTTAAATGATTTTTTTGTGTCTGGATACTTTCGAAACGTCACATTGGACCACTAATTGCAGTCTTTTCCCACTTAAGTTGGTGGAATTTCAATAAAGCAAGAAGCCAGATAGGTATAGCTCCCCTCACAAAAGTAGAACTACCCTATATCCCACTATAAAAGAAAAGAATGCCAACAGATAGTTGGAGGAATGTTGCACTTACAGTGCACCTTCATGCCATAGAATTTTTCCAGCAGGAGTTTAAGAATAACTCATCTATTCGGATGCAGAAGGGCATTAACTACCGGTATCTATTATAAACCTCGATCTACATGAAAAGTAGACACCCAAAGATTGGCAAACGCCCTTCTGGCTCCAAACACATGAATTGACCATACTGTAAGTTATGAAGGTACTACATGTACATTTGACTCCAGAGATGGTCATGCATGCATTTGAATCTATCTGACTTTAACAGAATCCCCCCCCCCCCTAAAAAAAAAAAAAAANNNNAAAAAAAAAAAAAAAAGGCTGAAAAATCCCCAATAGTCTAGAGATAAATGATCACATTTAATAATGGTCTGTAATTCTGTGCATTGTAAAAGACCAACATCCATTTGAACTCACAGAAATGCAGCAATTTACATTTTTAAGGCATTGCTCTATACAAATAGGCAGCCAATGTAGCCTATAAAGTGAAACCATCAAAGCACCTTGCTGAAAATGAAAGTTTCTTGAGACACAGATATTTATGATGGTGGTTCTTTTTTCTTCAAAAAGAGGCAATGGTATCACAGAATATAATGTCAGGTAAGAGCTAGAAGGGCTTTAACTTTACCCATTAAAAAAAAAATTAACTGCCTTCTTACTCTCGGCAGATAAATCTGTGTAAATGGACAGTAAAAACCAACACCTTGGGAGTGATGCTGGATTATTTAATTTGTCTCATCGAAAAGGACAGAAAGAGTGAAAGAGAGAGAGAGAGAGAGAGAGCGAGCAAGGAAGTCAGAGAGAAGAGGGAGAGATGAGAGGGAAGGAGAGGAGAGATTGATGCCATTAGCCACGTACATTTGCACTTTAACGCAACAATGGATTCTTTCTGAAGACCTGGGTTATAATAACTTTACAATCTGTTGTATGTAAAGTGTGAGGCATGACATGCGACATGCAAGTTCTCTTTACGAGAAAACCTTGCAAATCAATGCAATTAATTCCCCCTTTGTACAAATCTATGGCACATCAAGCAGTATGAAATATAAAACACTTCAGGAGGGCTTGTC
Organism: Hemicentrotus pulcherrimus; assembly: GCA_003118195.1. Taxonomy (NCBI): domain Eukaryota; kingdom Metazoa; phylum Echinodermata; class Echinoidea; order Camarodonta; family Strongylocentrotidae; genus Hemicentrotus; species Hemicentrotus pulcherrimus. The sequence continues at coordinate 35,259 of BEXV01000252.1, read as the reverse complement.
AATTGTAAAGATGCTTGCACAAACTGCTGCAAGTGGCAACAAAATGGGACAGGATTACCTCGAAAATCTCCAGGACTTATCTTCTTTTTTTTTTTTTTTACTTGGACGGTCTATAAAGAAAGATTTTAATCCCTTTATAGAATGCCAGCAGGTAAGTTAGGAGTGTGTGTGTGTGTGTGTGTGTATGTGTATGTGTGAGCGGGGTACCTCAAGTAGTTCTACACTATAGAAACTGAGAGAGTCAATACACCAGTGTGGTTTACCTCTGTATTTAAGAGGTGTGCATGCTTCGTGGGGCCTCTCGCTGAGAAAGACTTTAATTTTGGTAGCAGCCCCCTTTGAGCCATTATCATACAATGCAGTGGGTGGAAAACCAGTTGCAGAACAGTCTCATGATCTAAATGCACTCAAATCTGCCTTGCGTGATAGGCATTTAATATTAAGCACGGTGGACATGCATGAAAACGTTTCTTACTCCTGCCCCAACCCTCGCCCTTCCCTCCATCTCTCTTTCTCTCTCTCTCTCTCTCTCTCTCTCTACATGTCCATGTTACTCTCTCTCTTTAAACTTGTTTCCTTCTCTTCCCTTTTTCAAGTCCAAAATACCATCTTGTTTACTAAATGTATTCCTCAATAATCTGAATGCAAGTTAAAAATATACCTCTACAAGTATTGAAATCTCAGACTCGGGTAGCTTGATGCCCATACATATACATGTATATCTGTTAAAATGAATCCTCTCATAAAGTTTATACCGGTAGAGACTACAGACTCATCCTAAAACAACCACATAATCCTATACTTCCTGCATTTTTCTCTCAAACATATGATCCATGTAAAAATGTACTTGAGAGCCATTGATCATGATCATCATTGAACTAGTGGAGCTTCAAATTTATGGACAGGGTGACCTATGCAAGCTTCTTTATATTGCCTTTGTAACAAGCTCTCCCATCCTGCATCAATTTCAAACACCGTTGTGACATGCCCTGACCAATAAACATGTACCGGTACATGTTCATGTACTATCACTCTGATGGGTATAATTTTACATAATATACAAGACATGAACAGAATTCCTCAATTATAATTCAAGTGGGTATTCCCAGTATTAACACTCATTAATTCCTTCACCTCCTGCAATCAAGCATATATCTTTCTCAAATTAGTGAGCGGTATCTTGTTAATATTATTAGTAATAGGCGATCCTTCATGTCAGTATGTGTATCTACATTTTACTGGATCCACTGAAAGATTTTAATACACTTACAAAATTTACACCCTTAAATAGGTTCCCAGAGATTTTAAAGTCCCAAAATACTCATTTCTGATATCAAACTGATCCAATTTGCCATGTGCTCATGCATGCATTTTATTTATCGTCTGCAGAGAGCTACATGTAAATGTAGGAGGGTTTTTAACACAGGGTTATTAAAGCCCTCCTGGCTCTCAACAGAGGACTTACATGTATCTCACACACCAATTAAATTAAGAACTAAAAAATCAATCATTGCTAAATTTACCAAGAAGAATTATTCCCGGTCTGCTGCCTAGCTTAGAGCCTGTACTCCTTCTATCCAAGAGTGCTTTTAATTAAGCGCAATTCCATTCACTCCATCGCCCTCTACACCAAGCAAAGAGCAATTTGACTCATTAGCCTAATGCCTGAGTTTCAGTCATCTTGGTGAATTGGATTATTAGGCTCGGGGAATCAGTGTCATAGAGAAAGAGAGAGGGAGAGAGAGGGAGCTAGAGGGGATAGATTTAATATTCTCGGTTGTCACATGGCGTTCAATCTCCACTCAGTCGTATGCTGGCAAATTCGCGACTCTGCACTCTGCGCGCAGTATGGGCTGTGTATACGAACTGGCACAGGATTTAATCTGACAGGTTCGTCATAGAGAAAAGAGAGCATGTTGCTATGGATTGAATGTGCGTGAGAGACGTGCAGATCTGTGCACAATGCATATGAATGTTTAATGTCATATCCAATCAAGCAAGCGATATGTGAAATTCCACTTTTTAATTGCAAACTTGGGAGAGGTCGAGGGATGATGCCAATTGGTTTTCCATCATCATGCTCCCATCGGCAATATGTTCGGCTCACCACAACACAATGTCGTCAATAAACACCACAGGCATAATTCATACAAAGCAGGCTGACATTACAATATTTGCTCTACGTTACATTCTAGTGATCTACAGGTAAATAGCTTATCTACAAATGGAGAATTCTATGTTTTTAACGGAAAGGAAATTAGATCTTCAGAAAGAAAACTACCTCAGTCAACCTTACAAAAGGAATAAAACACAGAAGGCCCAGGATCTTCATGGGCAATAGCCATTTTAGCTTTGGAAAGCTCTATATCTTAAGACCTCTGGAAAACATACAATGAGCTAAAAAGTTGCATGTGGGAATCGCTGTTTCACTACAGGTAGTGTATATCCAAAAAAGCTTAAAACAAAGATGTAATGTTCACACCTCATCATAGAGAAAACTACATGAGACCTACTGTACATGTACAATGAACAAGTTCTATAAACCATCATTCACTCTGATTTTTTGCATGTCATATTTGCTCTTTTCTTTTGTTATACCACCATTAAAGTGTCAAGAATATTTACCACCAAACTCACAGTCACTTGACTACACATGCAAACACTCGCTACATTCGTGAATGCACTACACATCCGTTCCCCCCCCCCCCCACCTGTTTTGAGAGGTTTGTTGGAGAGCGCATGCACATAAATTGCAATGCATCATGGGCAGACGATAACCATTCCAAACAACTCGCTTATAATATGTGCGCATTAGGCAACATAATCACATGCACTCACAGGCATTTACCCTGCCTTCATACTCTGCTACAGATTTGTTGTTTCTTTCTTTCCTCCTGAAGTCATCCAGACAACCAGGGGGGCGTTTCAGAGAAATTGTCATCAGTGCCAAATGACAGTTTTTGTTTAAGCTACTGAAATCCTTGCTTCTGATTGGTTATCAGCAGATTTGTAACTGGTTTTTGTCATTTGTCATTTGTCATTGCAAAAAGGCTTTGTGAAACGGGCCCCTAAACATCAGTCAAGCTTATCTCTCGAGCCATCATAGGGTATTTTGGGCTATCTCATGCCGCAGAATTTCAGATGCCGGAGCATACACGTGCATACTTCTGGGGCCCCCCTTGCGACCGACCGACCGACACGGCAGTATGCAGTGCGAGTGATTCCCCGAGGACAAAGCCAATAGTCTTCTACGATTACATTTACGCTGCTAAATAATAACATATTCAATATCCTCATACTGTATATAAACCATGACCAGTGTGAGCCAGGGTCTTTCCAATCAAATACTCTAGAATAAACACAAATCGTTTTCTTTGCCCAAAGGACTACCGATATATACCTGAAGTAGTTACTTTAATACTTTATTAGATCAAGAGTATCAATTTTACAAGTAACCTTTGAGTACACCAAGAAGCTACAATGTTCAGTAGGGTAGTTCTTTCTGGTTGAGATAAATACAAATATGTTGTACAACCATTGAAAACATAGTACCAAAAGTGTCCAGCTTTGAGCATTGGCGACCAATAAGGCTGTCAGATACATGCACAATACGCGTACAGTACATGTACAACTCTAAAGCATTTTTTAAAAACATTCAATACTACATAGCAAAGTAAACTGGAAAAATGTACACATCTTTATCTTCACTGATAATGTTTATCAAATTAGCCCTATCTGGTACATTTATGAGAATGGTTGCTACATTGCTACATGGGCAACACTCCATAACTTTGTTTGGTTCACTTCAATACAAAAAGTGTCAGATTCAATTTCTGTTTGACTTTTCGAATCCTGTATAACTTCTGTTCAACTTCCATTCGAATACTGATCAAATTCTGTTCAACTTCACACCACCTTCTGATCAAATTATGTTCAACTTCTGTTTGAATACTGATCAAGTTCTGATCAAGTTCTGATCAAATTCTGTTCAACTTCTGTTCAACTTCTGTTCAACTTCTGTTCGAATACTGATCAAATTCTGTTCAACTTCTGTTCGAATACTGATCAAATTCTGTTCAACTTCTGTTTGAATACTGATCAAATTCTGATCAAATTCTGTTCAACTTCTGTTCAACTTCTGTTGGAATACTGATCAAATTCTGATCAAATTCTGTTCAAATTCTGTTCAACTTCTGTCCACCTTCTTATTAACTTCTATTCAGGTTCCATTCAATGCACAAATGTTTAGTTCACAAGTTATTGTTGAGACCTGGGCATCATTGAAACACAATCACAAAGGCTTTTTAAAATGTGGAAGTATCACAGGAAGATGGGTACATCAAAGCCCGTTTGGATAACCTTTTCATGTTTGGCACACCATACATGTAAATCAGGGATGTTTACTATGGAGAACTCCTCACACAAGGAATAACAAACAAGGGGTACTTTCACACTGCACACTGACCCAGTGTAACACAAACCCCTGTGTAAAGGAGGCTCATCAAACTATCATATTACATTTTTAATCCAGTCACAGTCTCCTGTAAATACTGCACTACTCCCCCTTTGATTATGGATACAATTTTATGGTGGTTGATTAATTGGCCTATGTACATGTATTCATGTACATGTATGCACACACACATACAGTACACACTGTATATGATTTCAACTTTTAAATCATTTGTTTTGATTTCTTTTTAAACTGTAATAAACTATGCACCTAAAAATAAAATAAACATTTATTACAGCCCTAGGGATGAAAAACTGAAAATGATAATTGCGCATCATCTAAGAACCCTGGGCCTCCTAAATCAATGTGACCATCATCAAAACATGGACCCTACCCTACCATCATCATCATAACAAGCACACAGCCATGATGCAGGGTTTCTTCGGCTGAGGAAAGTGCAAGGAGGCCTACAGGGTAGGGTGCAGATGTCCTCACTGTGATAATGAACTTCCATGACTTGCATCTTGTACCTTGTACAAGATGTGAAGGTCCCAAACCCATCTTGATTCTGGTATCCAAGCAACCAAATTTGGATGATGGTATTTGCAGCTCAGTCTTGTCGGCTGTCAACTCCACGAAGTGCCTCTGGATGTGATGAAACGGCCTGCAAAGTCATTACCAGAAATGTTCTGGAGGGTGTGTACAGTCACGTACATTAGATGATTGAGTATTGGTGATGCACTACTGCAATTTGAGTACTTTCATGTATTTCAGAGTATGTACCTCTGGCATTCTTGAGTTGTCATCTACCAGAGATTCAGAGTGCATTTAATTTTGTATGGTCTTTTTTCAATTTGTTGTACAATTTCTCTTCTTATCCCTCTACAATGTATGTAAACTTTAGATATTACAAACAAAAATAAAAATACATGGGCCAAACTGCATTGTCACTGCATGTAATGTACAAGTTTAGACCAATTGATGTATTCCATGACTAAATTTTTTTTTAATGAATCTCAATTTGAATAAGGAATTGATTGAAATAGTTATGTACATGTACATGTACCATTTTACAAAAAATATGTTATCATCCAACATTGTTTACATTGTGATGTGACTTCCATGTAAATACTGAAATGATCTTGAACTGAAAATACATGTACAGTACATGTACATGTACAGTGTATATTATTTCTTACAATAAAGCATGTAATATCATGGCGCCAATGTGAACAGTCTCCGCATGTTAAGCATTCAGTCCAGCAGAATAATTCCATTACATTATCAATTGTACTCCATAATTTCAGATATAGGAAAGATCCACTTTCAAATTACACAAGTACTGGTAGTCCGACGCCTATCGTTCGTCCCCACAGGTTTGCAATGACTGATGCAAGCCTCCAGTAAGGTAATTAAGCTCATCAACCATAGCGGATATTTGTTCAGAGTGGGACATTCCCATCCCTCGATATCTACATAAATGGGACGTGGCTATTTTGCTCGCATCCCCAATAAAAAAGATCAAGGAGAAAGCCTTGTTTGCTTTTCATTCAGACGACACATGTGATTGAAGTAAAAATTATTGAGTGCCTACATGTACACTGTACATGTACATGTATTCTTATTGGAATTGGATACTTCAGATTTATATCTTGTGATATGAATGAAAGAACTGTGTCATAAAAGTACTGCAAACTCTTTATGCCCAATTGTAATAGGCCTATCTCATCTTTACTCATGTACATGTAGGATATACTGTAGTGCAGACAATTTCAAATAACTCAGTTTCTCAATTAAAAGCTGAAAAGCTAATCATTTTTGCTACCTCATACATTTAAATGTACTTTTGCAAATTGTAAACAACTACACTGTTCCATTCTTGCACTAGAAAAGGTTTTACAAATACACACTGTTGTACAAATTCAGGGTTCAAATTCAATTTCTTTTCTTTTTTTCCATCAAGAAACTTTATAATTCTGTACCACTCATGGGATTAGTAAGTGTATTGAGCAAATTTCCATGAGTTCAATATGAGAAAACAAAAAATCCTTGAAAAAAGCTGGCCGAGGAAGCCAACATGTTTATGATCACATGCTATTTTTGTTCAGGAAATACCATAAATCACTCAAAATGTTAACACAGTAGACTTGCAAAGTAACCACTAATATCAACTCAACATTCAGATTTCTGTACAACATTGACCTACCCCATGTACATGTACGTACATAAAGTGTAAAGGCCTAAAGTTGTACTTCTTTCAGCCTACCGCACACTACACGATCCAACTAGTACAATTCAAATTCAGAAACAAACAACACAATTGATGTATTCATTGGATGTGTGATTTACAGCAGTATTACATTAATGTAATGCATACCAATGACATTGATGTGAGCAATTTCTCTCAAAATTCAATTTGAATGTCAAAACATCCTCGTAAACAAATCAATGACCTAATCTAGGACAACAAATCTTGAACGACCCAGATAAAGCAATCTAAATGACCCGATCAAATACCAGAAGCAATTTTATCCTACCAATCTCCTATAATTTACGTGCATGGATTGGGTATCAATATCGTCCAAGGCATAAAAACAACATGAACTTGCTCCTCGTGCTATGTCTTTGCCATTTTAATAGGAGAGGGTAAAAGAGGGGGGGAAATGTGACAGTGGAAGCTTTCAAGCAAGTGCACATTTTATCCTCATTTCTGATACCTGATTTATGAGAATGCCTGGCCCGTCATACTTGATAAACTGATTCATAAAACATACAATCCTCACAGGGACCCAATTACTTCAATACCCCCAATGTTCCGAGATGACAGCAGCGGGTTGATTGACTGAAATTGTCTCTGGTATCTGCTCGTGAGGTCTATAAGACCATGTATGCCTTTTCTCTGTTCATTTACAATGTACATGTACATGTACCTTTTGGTGGTCTGTGTCTTCGAAAAAAAGTGTACATTTACACAATGGATACATAAATGTCTTAACCAATTGCATACAGGAACTGGGTCGTCCCTGGATTAAGCCTATGGGGGGAAAAATGGAATCATACTTCAAGATCTCCTTAGAGATGACGTACAGAATACAGAGTATCTCAGAAACTGCTCATGTAGGCCTATTTTATTTCAACCGTGGGCAAAACGATCAGGTATTTAAATACATGTAAAGACAATACATTTTTAGGAAACAATGTCTTCCTTTCTGAATTTGTAAAGTGTGATTGATCTCTTTATGAACTAAACAACAATTGTATCAAGTAGACGTACTTGTACATTTGTGGATGAAAGCTCTGAATCTGTTTGGTTCAGTGTTTTGCTTCATTACTGCTCTCAGAATGCTACAAAATATATTCACAAATAAAATGTAGAAGTCTTGTCCAACAAAAAACAATCCTCAAATGAAAGCACAATTCTGTGTAATGTGTACATGTATGTAAACAGGATGTAAACATTAAAGATTAATAACAGATATGTACATGTACATGTACAGTGTACTTTCATGAACTTTATTATCATGAAAGAAAAGTGGGTCACTCACTTCACCTTATACAACTCCATCACCACAAGAGGAAAGAGACTCTCTATTGTTATTGACCTCAACATTTCTTAAACTTTTGAGGTACCTAATATGACTTACACTGTACTTGTACATGTTCATGCCTACAATGTATAACAACTGAACACTGTAAATCACTATCCATGTTTCTTTTAATATCTTCCAAGTCCTCATAAAAAATATGATTAGAACATACTTCCTTCCTTTCCAATAAATTGTATTTCCATGTGCTTGTTCCTCTGACCCTCTTTCAAGGGGAAAAAATATTTGTCTGTGTGTCCTGGTACAATGTAAGGGACATACATGTACATGTACATGTATATCCCTGAACAGGGGATAGACTCACTATGAACATGACAGACAAAGAAAGCGGACAAAATATACAGTTCCTCAGGTAGACAAAGGAATATCCCTTCACTGCTAGTACAGTATGTAAAAATGTGTAGAACAGATGAATATGCATGTGACACCTGTTCCACACATTTTTACATTATAATGTAGCAGTGAATGGATGTTCCTTTGTCTACCTGAGGAACTGTATATTTTGTCCGCTTTCTTTGTCCGTCATGTTCATAGTGACTAAATGTACATGTACAGTACATGTACAAATGCAATAGGGCCTTTCATCTGCCCGCAGAATTCACTATGAGAAGACTTCTGTGTACACATTTCATCATGAAAAGAGCAAATTTATCACCTTATTCTTGATTTGATTTACATAATTTATACCTTCACATTACCCTTTAAATCAGAAACTGGATTTTAAACTCTGAATAACAGTTTTAAATTATTCAACAAGTAATAACATCCAGTACCATTCGTTAATTTTAATCACATACAAAGACTCTGTCTAAGTTTCATCATTCCTTAGCATCATCCCGGACTCTTACAGCTGTATATTACAGTGTATGGGTCCTATGGGCACTCATTAACAAGTGCTGTGCAATACATCTGCGTACATGTACATATTATGCCATGCAGCATATTTCTACCCCTTCTCTTTTAATATGTTTAACCATTGATACATCAAACCTCTGCTTCCCTCTAAAGAATTCCTCTCTTGGCTTTATACTGCTACTGCAGATACTGTACATCTGCGTAATGCCATGCAGCGTATTTCTACCCCATCTCTTTTAAGATGTTTAACCATTGATACATCATACCTCTGCATCCCTCTAAAGAATTCCTCTCTTGGCCTGGCTTATACTGCTACTGCACCTGTCCCTCCAAGGGGATACAGTTCCTGCAATTCCTTCTCAATAGCTGTGTTCACATTAGGCCTGTTCACATTAGGCCTGTCCTCATCAGCTCAAGATTGCCAAATATCCTGCTATTTTAACTATCCAGCTAATTTGAGTCTTCATCAACCCGAAGTTGCAATTGGCAGAATATTTGGTCGGGATTGTCATCCCAATATACATGTATCTTGGGATAGTTTGCAAAATATCCTGCTTATTTGTCCAGTGCGTCTTCACCAGACCAAAGACATGCACTATGCACCAACACTGAGCAAAATATCTCAAGCTAATTTCTCAAGGTCGAGTTTCAAGTTTCGAGGTCGAATCTCAAGCTGATGAAGTCGCGATTTGTAACTTCAGGATTATTTCCCAAATCAGAAATAGTGGGCTATTTGGCAATCTCGAGATGATGAGGACGCACCTATTGAAGATTTGCCTTTCCTTAGGGTAGACAACAATTCCAGGAGCATACTTCACATTAGCAAATCTTCTAGAAGTGTCATAATTACAGAATATTCACTTCATCTGCAGGTAATAACTAATGCTCAAATTATTCAAATAAGCCTCAAAATATATTGGGGCAAGGGGTAATTTACCCACAGGTATATGTAATTACTAATGTACTATAAGAACATGTATTGAGGAGCAAGGGATGATTTGCCCCATGTGTTTTTTGTATAATGTATAAAACTGTGAAAGTCTCTGAATAGTCCCCACAAGGTCCATGGTCGAAAAGTTGGTGAAAAGAGGCCAGAAGAAAACTGTATATTCTGGAAGAATTTGCTGGTCATTCCTGAGGACAATGAGGGTGACCTACACATGTACTGAGTAGACGTTCATTGCTTTTTTTCTTGAAAATGAAAACAACTATTTTGAGCTATGAAAATACTAAATTTGTAGTACAAGTTTCTGACAGGCTAAATTTTTTTACATTGCATTTTTGTAGCTCAAATAAAATATACATGTACATGTACTGTACATGTAAGTACTGTTACTGCATGCATGTACACCTGTACGTGTACCATGTGTGCACTTTATGTTGGAACAATGTCTTGACAGCATAAAAGAACCTTCCCTTAAAAATTCTGTTCTTACTACATGTAGTTTACTACACAACTTCAAATTCCTGTTCATACTACACTGTACACAACTTCCCGAATCTAATTTTCAAGGAGAAACAATGTACATGTACGTGTACAGGTATCATGTGTGAATGCCCCTCTCCTGAGGACCCTGGGCCTTTGATAACTTCAACCCGTTCTTCAATCGGAATGGCCCTTTGTGCAACTAAATGTGTGTTTATGCTTCTCAGGGATTGCGTTTGCTGAGGGCATGTGTGTAATAACGTATCAAGTTCAGAATACGGATGGATACAAAATACATCTACAGTACCTGTATCGCATTGAATATGTCTTCTCTGTAATGCGAAGAAGAAAAAATCGGAAGGAAAATGGACACCATGGAATGGAGTGAGACGTGGGCCTACTGTTATGTACTTAACTTTGAAAGAATGTTCTGTTTTCTTCATCAAATATGTGTACATGCAGGATAAGTTGAGACAGTCAGCGCAACATGTACAGTATGTCACAGAAAAATGAACGTGTTCACGTGTATAGTGTATTCTACTGGTATTATCTAATCATAACCAACATTACACATAAATTATTGATGTTACAATGAAATTACTATTCTTTATTTATTTTTTGCTTTAATAGTTGTATGCACATAAAGAATAAAGGCAAATTGCACCAGATTGTGTTTTTTATGCGTGAATTTCATAAAATTCATATGCTGTAGAAAACATGTGCACTCCAATACCATCAATCCTACTATCAATGACCTTCAGACTTCAGCTCTAACAACCCCCCCCCCCCTTAACCTCCAAAAAAATGTTTTTTTAATGAATAAGTTCATATAATGTCACCCTTTTATTGCTCCCAGGGTAAATTCCTAATACTGAGGAATATACAAATTATTAATGTAAAGCAGGAAGCCTGTAAATCCCTGTTTTAATATACACATGTATCACAGATAAAAGGGAGCCATCATTCAGGATCGCTATGACACATTCTTCAATAATACACAGAGCCCTATTCATCTGGAGGCTGGCAACACAAGCAGGCAGGTGAAAAGTACAATGGTAACGGCTAAAATCTTGTTAAGGTTTAATTTGAAAAACTGATCTTCTATCAGTGCCTTCAGTGGTGCTGCTTGTAAAAGCTTTCAAATCAGATTCCAGGGCAAAAGGTGACAATCCTCTATTGACACATAATTGCTGGAGGGGGCCCCAAACCAGGATGACGAGAAGTGCAAATCCAGTGAGAGAAAAAAATGATTGAGAATATAAAGTTTTGCAAAATAAGAAGAGTACTTTTGATATTATAAATTGGGGTAGTTGGATTAGTCATGATGCATGAATTTATCTCACCTTTTACCCTTTTCACCATTTTATTCCACCCTAACAAAATGAACGAGAGAAAGAGAACCCCATCGATAAACCCTTTCAGGGTTGAATTGAATGTTGCCACAAAACATTTGCTTTCAATTTGGTTCAATTTGAAACGAGAATAGCATTGTCCCTCCGTTTTTTCTCCTTTACTCTGTTTTGGCAGCACAATACACTGATACAGCTGCCAAAGACAGGTTTGTTTGGTAGCCTCCCCCCTCTAAATGGGTCTAGATGAGTCGAGGGATGCATGCTGCCTGTCGGCTATCTAACCATTACGGCTATATTTGTGGAGCGAGCGAGCGGCCATTCTACCAGAATCCAATTTAAAGAGGGTGGGCTCATGTGTGCATAGCATGCCGATCTTGTCATAAAGCCAACAACTACAGTATGTATGAGACACATAGTAATAGAATCTTCAGGCAGTCCATCCTTTCTCCTTGATGAGGTTCCTAACGGGACGTTGTGGAGTATTCCAGAAGAAGAAGAGGAAAATATTATATGTACTTTTACTTGCTGCGGCTGGGAACTAGTGTGATGAAAAATAAAATGAGATCAGCTACAAATGCTGTACATTGATTAGAGATGTGAAGAAAGTATTGATGGGAATACTATTATTTGTAAATACAACGTACATGAACAATGTACATTTTATTAAAGTCTATAGTTGGGCAAGTAAAGTTGGCAATGTTGAAAACAGTGCAACATTCCCAAGATGTTTATTCTTGGTTTGTCTGCATGTATTTGGTTGTACTTCCTTTATTCATATTGAAATTGAGAAATCGAATAAAATCACACTCAAATCGCATTTATAAACACAAGAGACAACATTGCTTGTATTTAACTTGAATCTGCAACTAACCACATACATGTATGGACTGTACAGAGGCCTACAGGTATGCAGATGGATTTTACATGAATCAATACAAGTAATTAATCATGTTTTGCAATGTACATTGTACATGTACATGTACAGACATAAAACAGCAATTTCACACATACATGTACAATGTACATGTACATGTACATGTTCATGTACATTGTAACATACTTCAGGATGCAAACAAACATTCTAACTCATGTTACAGTGGAATGCCAAGGCTTGACTCAATCGATTAAGATAATTAAGCCGTAATTATTCTGTTCCCTTGACACAATTCCAAACAAAGGCCCCTAGCTGGTTCATGTACATTTGTACATGGAGGCGACTAAAGGCCCGTCTTCACTATCTCGAGATTGCCAACTATCCAGCTATTTTGAACTATCCCGATCGCAAACTATCCAGCTATTGGCGTCTTCATTAGACCGAAGTGGCAAATTAGCTGGATAGTTGGTCGGGATAATATCCCAAGATATCTCGGTCTAGTTTGCAAAATATCCTTCTATTTCCCAACTACCGGGATACAATGTAGTTCGCGACCGTCTTCATTAGACCGAAATACGGAGTGAATTATCCCGATCCCATCATGCACAACGATTTCCGGTTCGCACATGCGATCTATACCGCTCAGTGCGCTAGTACAACCACTGACCTCGAGTAAACACGGAAAACCGCAAACTAGACCGAGATATCTTGGGATATTATCCCGACCAACTATCCAGCTACATGTAATTTGCTACTTCGGTCTAGTGATGACGCAAATAGCTGGATAGCTTTCGATCGGGATAGTTCAAAATAGCTGGATATTTGGCAATCTCGAGATAGTGCAGACACACCTATGGAGGCCACATACAGAGCCAATTCATCTCTCACAAACGTCCTGTGTCATATATCAGTATTGCTTGGAATAGAATAAAGTTTGTGTAATGTGTCTACTTTATTTCAAGTAAAACTGTACATCATACACATTGTGCAAACAGCATCATCATTCAAATATGTTCTTAAAGAATTATCTGTAGATTGTGGGGTGTTTTGTGTTTTCTTTGAAATGGACATTAATGAGAGACTAGAATTCTACAAAGGAGACTAGAGGATAGAGGAGAAAAAGGCATAAAGAAATTGGTTGGGGAAAAAGGGAAGAGGAGAGGGAGTGACTAAAAGAGAATTTCTGTACATTGTACCTGTACATGTAGGGAATGCATGAACATGTACTGTACATGTACATGTACTCTAGGCTTTGATAAATCATAACATTCACTGTAATCATGTACTGTATGTACTGTACACCTGTAGGCCTATAAACACGCCAAGAAGAATGAAATCGTTTCCAATCTGCAGCACAAACATTGATAAATACATGTACATGTTCATGATGTCTCAGGCCTACACTGTACAGTCTGTTCTTTTTATTTTGGGTGACCTTTCTTGGGCTCTTTTTGAGACAAGTCTAATAGTCCATTTTTATTTAATTTTGTTTCAATTTTCAAAAATGATCATGTTGCCGTCTCTTTTCTATCTGGTTAAAATGTACCTGTTTGTTCTAACAAAAGTCAAATATCGCCAAGTGCAGTCCCTTGAGTATTGATTTACACTTCCATTACATTACCCTTTTCAACCCTTCGATGGAAATCGACAGTTTACAAGACTGCCTCTGACCAAATGTCTCAAATTTCATCTGCGTGCACTCCGTTCAATATTCATTCAGGAGCAGGGTTTCCCTTAATAACCCCGGCACAGTACCTGCATGGAAATTGATCTTTCAATTGCAGGTTACTGCGGTGTATTGAAACACCAATCAAACTGTGCAAGACATGTCCATTTATATAGCGATTTCTAAACCGAACGGCCTTGAATGTAGTGCAACTCTATCTCATCCAATTCGCGGCATTCATTATAAAGACAATGTTGCCGGAAGGATGCCAGCTCAATGCATGCACAAATCCCTCTGTGATCCGCTAACGGCACCCTAACCAGATGCTCAGCCAATTTACACATCTCGCCGCAGCATCCCATTCTGACCCACGATGTTTGTCATCGGTGAGATTGAAGCTGGGCATTTGGCAAATGGACTGTGCTATACAGTATACAGCGCGACTAGGATATCCCACTTCAGTCGTCACATATTGTGAAGAATGCCTCGTGCCCCATACTTGACCCCTCCTCTGTGTTTGCGCGAGAAGCACTGGACTTTAAAGGTCTTGTTTGTTTTAGCCAACCTCCCATGAAAATTGGAATAACTTTTTCTGACCGACTGGCGCAGTGGAGATGCTTTTATTAAATCATGTCTGCTGTAATAAACCTCTAATCTAGGATGCATTTTTACATCTTCTCCACAAGAGTGTTGAGAGATTATACTGCACTGTAGAAGCAACCAAAATAGCATCTACACTGTACATGTATCCACAATATGACCAAGGTATCCAATTCTGGTATTTGGAGGTTTCTGTCAATCAACACAATGATCAATTGTTTGAAAGACCAACAAAGGCAAATAACCAGAATCAAACCAAATGAACATGTAAGCCGATATTTTCCCTTAAAGTCCTTTGACAAGAATAACAACAAAAAACGGACATACTGTACACATGTCCTGTACATATACAGTATGTAGATAAATTTCCATTCATCACTACAAAATGTACACATACAGTGTACATGTACAGTAAATCTTCTCTTTAATGCACTGCACTGCAAAGCTGACTGAAAAGTGAATGAATGCAATTGCACCCTCTACTCTACATGTAGCACGCCTTGTGCTGTGTGTACACACGTATTCATCCTTTATCAAGAAGAACATCCAGTGATTAATTAAACAAATAAAAATCTTTTTTTGTGGGCTAAGATGCTGAATACAAAAGACATACGGTAGTAAAGTTGAAACATGGATGTATTTTGTACTTAAATGTCTGTCATGCACAATGTGTTTAGAATGATAAACAGACTTAAATTTAAATCTTCTGGGCTGACAGTTGGCTTGGCTGATAAACATCAGATAGGCTGTGGGTGGGGGATTAAGTTAACAAGGCATGGATGGACAATTTGCACATGGAGATGTACAATGAAATGTGCATACAGTGTACTACAACAGTACATGTACGTTCAATAAGTACCAGTATGTATTTGCGGTGCATAGATTACATGTACATGTTGTTACTGGGGTAAGTTGATATCAGACCGTTACATGTTAATGTGCTATCACCTGGAGAGTAATATTTTACTGGTAGTTGTCTCATTAAAGCTTCAGCCATGAATAACAAGTTCAATTTAACATTTGCAAGTATTTATGAGATGGGATAGGATTCAAGAGAAATACAATGTTAAATTACTTTTTTTAGGCGTTGTACTATACATGAACAAGAAGATATGTTCATTAATCATTTTCACAGATAAAAGTTAAACACTGTTCAAACAGATCTTGTACGTTGTACATGTACTGGTACAACATGATAATTCATACTTTGTACAAAGTAAGATGAGGGAAATCAATGTGATTTTTTTTTTTTATTGGTTTGCTTTTGTTTTACCGGTATTTATTCCAATCATAGACCTCACATTCTTGTGGAATTAGAAACATAACTTTGTACAAAATATTGATGACCCTTATGACCTTATTAGTTTGTATACATACATGTATACATGTACATGTACATGTAGTACTCTATGGGCTTATATTGTTATGAAGTATTGTACTAAGACTATACATGTATACCCCAATTACTAGAAAGCATTGTATCACTATACATAGGGCACCACACTAACTTTTTTGGAAGGGGGTCCGGCTTTAACTTTTCAGAGTCTACACTGTATACTCTACATGCATGAGCCTTAAGATGTAATATTCTTGAATGTTTGGGGGCCTGGACCTAAATTTTGGGCAACCATGTGCCCCTACAATAGTGTTGAGCCCTGTGATAATCTACACATTATCAATAACATCCGAGTCATTACCTGATATTATAAAACGTTGTATAGAAAAATGCATGTTTGAATATGGTTATGAACAAAAACTTGTTCAAGATTCAGGGTTCAATTCTAGTCAGACAATCATAAAACTCGGCAGGCCAGGCTTATCGTGAGCACGCATTATCATGATTGGCCAGCCCTCATGTCAATTGATCTCCAGAAAAACTTTTTTTTCTTTATACAACTTTACATGGTCAACAAGTCTGTACACCCATTTGGCTACATAAATATTCTTTAAATATGTTTCTTTAAGTGACTTTTGTATCAATTTCTTCTGATCTGAAAAGGCCATTGACAATGATCGTTATAATCTATATCATGACTTTCATTAATCATTAAATTGTTACTTCTTGATTTTTTGATAATTTTATCTCTAACATTACTTGACAGTCATTAAATACAAGTGCCATCACTGTCAGACTTTAGTAGTACTTTAAAACTGAGCCCTAAATGTTATAATAAACCAACATAATTTCCACTTAATTATTGGTGGTTCTGCAGACTGCAGTGCAACAATCATTATTCTCCTCATTACAAAGTTTCATCTTTACATTTCACTTTAATCAATGTGTTGGTTTTATCAAAATGTGTTGAATGTTAATCATTCTTACTATTTTTCGATTATCGATCTCCTTTCATTCAGGCAGATTATCCTTAACAAAATTTGACAGTAATTGTAGTGCATGATCATGAGAGAAATAGAGGGGTCAACATCATAATAATTGATATGATAACACACACACACTGCCTCAACAAAATCTTTCATTTACGACACAAGCAAAAGGAAATTGAATTAACTTACTGAGTTTGGATTTTAATTTACTGATAATCCGTTGGACAGTCAGTAAATCCTCATTCTTCACAGCCTGAACAAGTTCACTGTCCTTCCCCATGTTGATGATGATGGTGATGTGATGGAAAATTGCAGACAAAGTCCGTCTACAGCTACATGTATTCCCAACTGGTTTAGTACTTTAGTCCAACTTTAAATCCAACTTCCAAGGACAAATTAGGGCCAGGGTCCAAGCCGAAGACAGAACTGTTGTTAGCTCTCTCTTTTTTCTGAATAGTAGTACAGAGCGTCGCTAACTTATCATATAACAAGATGAGTTCATCATGACAAATAATGTCATTGTCGATAAATGAACTACAATTCTTACAATGTATCAAAGAAAATTTTAGAAAGTTAACCTCCGCTGTTATCAGGGTTATTATCCATGGCTTCCGACAGTAATTCCGTCTCTCGATAAGTTTTTATTAATTTACATCATTATGAGCCAAAATTCACGTCTTTAAGTTTGTACACTCCAAATATTAGCTAGCTAAGCTACATGTAGTTCTACTCAACTTCGAGAACAGCAAGAAAGATGACAGCATTGCTGATCGGGGAGGCGGCCGCTCTGTAGGCGGGCATGGAACGAGAATAGAAACCACAACAATCGCGGGTTCAATCCATTCAGCGGCACTTCCAGTGTTGCATACGCGGTCGAGTGTTCATTGAATGGGCCTAATCCCGCGCCGTTCCCCTTGCCTTGGCCTAACGTAACACACCCTTCTCCGAAATCTTCTCCGCAGTTGCAAAACCGTTCCCAAGAAGAAATCATGAATTACTCCTTAAATATATCCAACGGATTGCTCCGAATTAAGATGAGCAGAGTAATAAGGGAAGTTGTTAGTTAATCCACAGTCATTAAACGGATGAAATGAAGCGAGAGAAATTACGGCATAGCCAAGTGATGAGAGTCTGAATTTCGAGTGCACCTGCCAACCCATTTTCATCCATCAACGCACCCATGAGTTCTAGACGATTCGTTTGCTTGCAATTTTGGCACCATACCAAGCTACAGATCGGCCACAATATATTTCTTGCTTCGGCCCTGTATATCGCTGAAATCAAGATTGTGTTGTCGTTGTTTTTATTTAAACTTAAACATGTTTAAATTCAAATTTCTTACCTATCTGTTATGAAATGATTGGGACAATATGATTTATTCTTGATAGATCACGTTTACATTTTCGCAGAACTTTATAGATCAATCTGAGAGTCATAGAAATTGATCTTTAAGATTCTGAGAAGAATCATACATTAGAAATGATCAAGAATAAATCATATTGTTACAATCATTTTATAAAAAGAAGTAATATGATTTTTCCAACTTAATGGGCAACAGTATATGTAACTCAAGGTTGTGTTGTAATTGATTTTGCATGGCCCTGTCATCCTAAGTTTCAGTTTTGGCATTTAGTAACACTTCAGTGATNCCAAATTTCTTATCATTTTGATGATTCCAGAACCTTGCAGTACACACCAATACTTAGATGCTAGATGATCAACCTTTTCTGATCGATTTCACGTTTCTTTCTCAATGCAATTGTATGACCATAACTGGTCTTTAGCTTTAAAGGTACATACATACATACAGACTGACATAAAAGAGAGGGATACAGAGAGAGGAGATGGGAATGGAGGAGAGAGATGGAGAACAGACAAGATGCAGTTCGACGCATGGTTAACACATCAAAACCGTGTGAATCATCAACTATGCATACAGCATGTGACATCAATTCAATACAACACATAGGTTGCATTCTTTAAAGAAAGAAGAAAGAAGAAAAAAAAAACCGTAGATAATTAAATGATGAATAATAATAATAACTAGACCTATTTATATAGCACAGATATAGGCTACACAAATATATAAACTATGCCCAATTGCGCTGTGCCAGTGAAAACAAACTCCCGACAGTGCTACATTACAGACATACAAGATTATTAAAACAAATTATTCAAAAGCTCCTGAAAACAAGTGTGTTTTCAACAAAACTTTGAAGACAGCAACAGAAGAGTCTTGTCGTGGGTCTAGACGTTTAGTTTATTCCAAAGCTTTGAAGCGGTGCAATTGAAAGCGCAATCTCTATAAGAATTACTTTTGTTTTTGTAACTAGTTAACTTTATAATAGGTCTACCGAAACTGATGGAAAATCCAATCCACTCGAAAGGCTCAAAAATATTACATAACGATTGTCACTGTGAGTCTAAAGCCGTTCTATTTCGTTTTATAAGTTACTTATAAAACGAAATAGAAACTTGCAGTTCCTAAACGAAAACACAAAAGTAGATTCATCAAACAGCATTCGTTATATAATGATTCCCCAGTATCAAAATTAATGTTACATTCTTTATTTTTAACGATTGGGTCAGCATAATGTGATCATTAAGCCTAGGAACGTTAAAGTCGTTATATTCAATCAAATTATCTCCCTCAAAGGAGCCTAAAGTTGCATGGGGTAAGGTTTGACTGTATCAATATTATTGTTTGTTTGTTTATTTGTTTGTTTTTATTTCTGCATTTTTAAAATATAACTTAATCATATACATAAATTAACAAATATTTCTTCATTTTACATAATTATAAATTACATTAAATAAGATGCATACAAACACAAATATAATTGAAATGAAGAAAAAAAAGATAAATACAGAAAACGCAGGAGACCGCCATCATGAGCGGTAAGCTTGAAATTGGAGACATCCCCCGCCTCCGCTCATTCAAGATTGCTGTCGGGAAACAAAGAAGTAAACACATTTTCTATTGTCAAATTTCAATGAAGAAAAACAAATATCATAAAGACCCTTTCCTCCTTATTTTGATTAAGGTTGTTCGTTTGTTTGTTTGTTTTTAATTTGCCCCAGCTGACTTGTTGGCATTTCTAGTTTGACAACCCATCGCCTTCTCCCGATTCAAAGTGGTGGGCTTAAGTTCATTATAACGTATTGAAACCAATGACTTGTTACTGTTGTTGTTGTTGAAGATGATGTTTTGTTTCTTTGTTTTATTTTGTTTGTATGTTTGTTTATTTGTTTATTTGGTATACTTAGTCGTTCATATGAAAGGAAAAAATGAGACTAACCGATTATTCTAGACCTGCATAAATGGGAGTAAAGTGGATTATTGTCTCTGTCTATATTGTAATTCACTTTTTGTTTAGAATACATTAATTAAAGTCATTGTAAAGTCAAGGCTTACAAGTCATGTACGTACGCCCTAATAAGGTGGGGCATTGTTATTACTTTCATGAGTTGACCGTTGAAATCTTGAGTCTGATATTGCATGTCACATGAAAACAAAAATAGTCAAAATAGTCAAACAAAAATCTTCAATTTGGTCTGGTCAATTTCATCAATTTCATCGAATTGTCGTTATGAAAGCAAGTCAGGTGTTTGTGTAGCGAAGAAACATTACTTGAGGTCTGTTGAAGTAGATACATTGCTTGTGACGTGGTTCTTAAAAAGCCCCGTACTGCCCTTATATCCTAATTCTCCCTGATATATATTTAAACAACGCCAAGTATCAGTAACTTAGAGGATTATTTTATAGTTTGATCTTAATTAAGGGTATCCTCTTTTTATCTTATTTGTTTACAGACCGAGATCATTGTTGAAGTCTACTGATCGACTGACACAAATAGCCAGATCTTATTTATGATCACGGTCTGATTTGATATATGATTATTGCAGCGACCTTTAATCTGAATGGAACTTTTTGTATTTCCTATCTTTTATTTTGCTGGAAAAATTATCAAAGTTTTGCTCGCTCACTCGTAATTTAAAAAGAAGGGAGAGTTGATATTTGGTCATGCAATAATGCAAGAAAATTATGTTATGACAATATTGGGCTTTTTATGCCTGATACCCCTCCACCCCATCCTCTCCTCCTTCTCCTTTTTGGCCTTCTCCTCCTCCTCCTCCTCCTCCTCCTCCTCCTCCTCCCCCTCTTCATTTGTCTTGTTCTTGTTCTTGTTTTTTGTTTTTGTTCTTCATCGTCTTCGTCTTCTTCTCCTTCTTCTTCTTCTTCTTCTTCTTCTTCTTCTTCTTCTTCTTCTTCTTCTTCTT
>BEXV01000251.1:280307-293839 GCA_003118195.1 Hemicentrotus pulcherrimus | reverse complement strand
TTCTACTTACCAATATTCTTTTCTAACTCTGAAATGCGTAATTCAATTACATATATATACCACTTTCTAAAGTTGTGACTATCTAACTCATTTACAATCATGTTAAATCTAAAGTAAACAGTATAACAGTAGAATTTTAGTTTAGTCTGACATAGCTGACATAGCAACTTGTATGTTGCTATTGTATTACGTATTGTAATAGGTGGTCGACTTCGGCAAAGATATATATACCACTTTCTAAAGTTAGCTCTTTGATGACTGACAGATGATGTCACAAGAGGATTGAGATCTAGAGGTTTTTGGGGTGGAGCTTAGCAAGTTTGAAAAAACAAATATTTCAAGAAATATTTAAAAATCTATGAAAGAAATTAACAAGTTTACATATCATAATATGATATATATGCAGGACTGCACACCAACAGGAATAAACTTGTATGTCGATGTCACGGGCCCTTTAAAAAAAGGTGAAAATAATTATATTTATCAGGATTGCAACTACTTTAAAAAACTTTGACCTAAGACTGTAGCAATATCCTTGTGCGTCACCTATAAGGGAGTTTACAGAAAGCACATGGTACAAATGACCCCAAATATCCACAGATCTTTTACACATGGAGAAGTTCCACTTTGAGTATATTATAATAATAACTGCCAAAGTCCTAGATGTGCTTCATGAATACCTTTTGAAAAGAATACTTCCACCTGCGTATCATAGAATGTACCGTTGGTGCATACATGAATAATACAAAACCTTCATAAACGCATATCCAGTACTCATGTCTGTGGGTTTTACCTTTTCGGTACAAATAACATTTATCTGCCCATGCGCAGATTGTATCTGTGAACTCCCTTATTGAAATGTGCTTCCGTCTTCTTCATGCATGGCTGATCATCAACGAGACGGAGTTAAGTCTTTTGTCAACTCTGTTTTTGCAACGGCAGGCAGCCAGTAAAAACGAACTCGTTTGATCAAATTTTTGAATTGCAAGCATTTTCTAAAACAAACAGAACTTTGTTATTCCTGGCTCATTTTTCCTAATTGAGGTGTCATAATTATGAAAGAGCAGAAATTAAACTTTCTAGAAATGTGATTTTCTCCTTGAAATTCAGATACCGCCCGCACAAATACCTTTTGGTTTCCTCTCTTCAAAATGCGTTTAATCCCTCATGCGTGAAATATGAATCATATGAGTTGCATCAAATGAAAGAGGAGGATCTAATTGTGATTAAGTTATGATAAAACATCGATACTTCTCGGTTTCGTTTTTTTTCTGGGACGCACTGTATAACTAGATCATACTTGTACCTATATAGGCGTCGAGAAAATAGTCCGTCATCATGAACTGATGCATCCGTACATTGTTTATTAAAAGGAATCGTTATGAGTTGATGGTTCTAAAAGAATTATGGTAAATATGGTGGGTGAAAAAGGAGCATGCATAATTGTTCGCTAGAAGTAAATCAAATATGGCGTAAGATGTACCCCAAATTAAGTAAACATTTTACCAAATTGCCATGCATATTCCAGCTTTTTCAAATATGGGCAACCTTTAAACCATTATTTCAAAGCCGATCCAACGGTTCGAAATAGGTCAAGTTGTAACGAAAGCTAATGTGGTTAGATTAGCAAGTGTGCGCTCGTAAAAAAGACGCCTGGCTGGAATGCTCCCCAGGGAGTGGAGAATGTGCATACATTATGTGCGGGTAAGCATGAATCCTATGACCGGGATAATAATATATATATCTGTAAAGCGCTTTGGGAGGGCCTTAGGTCTTGAAAAGCGCTATATAAGAACTAGCTATTAATTATAATTATTATCAACCTTCTGGAAGGCATCTGGGTGTAATGGGGCTCTAGATAGGGGTAGCACCTTTGATATCTGGCTGCTGCACTCTACCTGGTAGGATGGACAGGTATCACTGGTCCTCATCCATCTTCTAAATCTCTCTCGTGCTGGCTCCAAGCGCCACACCCTGGAACCTCGACTCAGCAGGCGTGCTAAACCACGTGAGGGGGTGATGTTAACACGGCATCATTGGGCGAAGGACCTTCAAGAAACAGGTTACCGGCTAAGGCGGATGAAGTTCCCTCATGAACCCAACGGCTACGTGTTCAAGATCAAGGCGAACCACCTAAATGGAGGACATCAACTGTGGTCTGGCATGGAGAGGGATGGGCTCCGCCATGCGACATTGCCCAAGACACACTACATGAAGATGACAACCACAACTCAATCTATACCGGCTCGGTCGTCGCCCGGAATAAGGACCGCACCTTCCGTTGCTGGCCATCAGGACGGAGGCGAAAAATATGTTACTGATGGACCAAAATCATTACGTGCCAGAAACAATATCACCATTGGCACATGGAATTTGAGGTCACTGAGAGCAGCAGGAAAAGTTGAAGAACTAACGCACGAAATGGAGAGATACCGATGGAATATCCTTGGATTATGTGAAGTACGTTGGAAAAACTTCCGTGAAACGTCTACTCCAGAAGGCCACAAACTCTACTTTAGTGGCAGTGAAGTCAGACATGAACATGGAGTTGGATTCCTCATTCACAAAGACACTGTGAGTACCATCATGGGATGCCGACCAGTCTCTAGTCGACTCATTACCATTCGTCTGAAGGTATCACCTTTTAACATCACCATCATCCAAGCCTATGCCCCAACCACTGACTATGATGACGATGTCATTGAAGACTTCTATGATCAAATACAAAAAGTCATAGACCAGACACCAAAGAAAGACATCATTGCAGTGCAGGGCGACTGGAATGCAAAGATAGGAGAGGACGCAAGCAAGAACTAGAAGGGGGCATGTGGGCAATATTGCAACCATGAGACCAACGAAAGAGGCTTGAGGCTCTTAGAATTTGCCAAATATAATTATCTGAAGGTGGTGAACACATTTGGCCCACACAAACCATCTAGACGTTGGACATGGCACAGCCCAGGAGGACAATACCACAATCAGATCGACTACATCATGGTCAAAGGACGCTTCCAGTCAAGTGCGATAATCGCAAAGACCAGGAGCTTTCCAGGAGCCGATGTCGGAAGTGACCATGAGCTTGTGATGATGACCTTCAAACTACGTCTCCAAAGGATGAAAAGACAGGGCAACAAAAGGATCAGGTTTAGTCTTGAAAAACTCAAGGACCCCAACATCGCAGAAATTTTTCGAGCAACGATAGGGGGAAAGTTTGCTCCACTCCTCGTCCTTGGTAATCAGGACACCGAAATAGACACTCTGATCAACAGATTTAACACTGCCGTGACAGAAACAGCCAACGACCCAACGACATCCTTGGCAAACACCGACCAACAAAGAAGCCCTGGGTCACAGATGACATACTAAAGCTATGCGACAAACGCAGAGAGCTGAAGCAAAAGTAGAATATGGCGGAAGGTGTAAAATTATACAGAGAAGCTAACCAGCAAGTTAAAAAAGGCATGAGAAAAGCAAAGGAGACATGGATTGAAGAACAATGCCAAGGTATCGAAGAAAACCTGCGGAAAATAACAGCAAGAAAGCCTACCAGCTTGTGAAAGAACTGACATGCTCGAAACAAGGGAGAACTACTAACATCCAAGACAAAGCAGGAAAATGTATAACAGAACAACAAGATATTCAAAAGAGATGGACATAGTATTGTTCCGAACTGTATACACACAAAATAATGGGAGATCCAAAGGTGCTGGATGTCCCTCCACCATCCAACAATGACAGCTACCCTATCCTCCGGGAAGAAGTTGAAGCCGCAGTCAAATCTCTGAAGAAAGGCAAGTCGGCAGGAGTGGACAACATTCCATCGGAGTTGGTCCAGGCAGGAGGAGAGGCCATGATAGATATGTTACTCATCATCTGCAACAAGATCTGGCAGACTGGAGAATGGCCATCACCTTGGTCCCAGTCCCTGATCATCACTCTCCCGAAGAAGGGCAACCTACAACTATGCCAAAACTACCGTACCATCAGCCTGATCAGTCATCCAAGTAAGGTTATGCTAAGAATCCTCCTGAATAGACTGAAGCCACAAGCTGAGGAGACCATCAAAGAAGAACAGGCAGGTTTCAGAGCAGGAAGGAGCACAACTGGGCAAATTCTAAATCTCAGAATACTCTGTGAGAAGTACCTGCAACACCAGCAAAATCTCTACCACGTCTTCGTGGACTTCAAGAAGGCGTTCGACAGAGTTTGGCATGCAGCTCTGTGGGCAACCATGAGGCTGTATAACATCAACGCTAACCTGATCAGAACCATAGAATGCCTCTACGATAAGGCAACCAGCGCAGTCTACCTTGACAGCAACATAGGAGAATGGTTCCGAACCACAATCGGAGTACGTCAAGGATGTCTACTTTCTCCCACTCTCTTGAACATCTTTTTAGAGAGAATAATGGATGACGCACTAAAAGACCATGAAGGAACAGTCAGCATCGGAGGCAGGAAAATTACAAACTTGCGTTTTGCTGACGACATTGACGGCCTAGCTGGACAAGAGCATGAGCTAGTCAACTTGGTAAACCACCTTGAAAAGGCCTCCACGTCATATGGCATGCAGATCAGTGCAGAAAAGACTCGGTTGATGACAAATAACACCAATGGCATTGGCACCGACATTTCCGTAAATGGCAAGAAACTGGAGACTGTCCGTAGCTTTAAATATCTGGGAGCTATAGTATCGGATGAGGGATCCAAACTTGAAGTACTCTCCAGGATAGCCCAGACCACAGCTGCAGTGACCAAACTAAAAGTTATCTGGACAGACAAAAACATCGCCACCGGCTCAAAGATCAGACTGATGCGCTCCCTGGTCATGTCCATATTTCTTTATGCATGTGAAACGTGAACCCTAACAGCAGACATTGGAAGAAGGATACAGGAATTGGAGATGAGATGTTTCCGCAAACTCCTTGGTATCTCGTAAAGAGATCACATAACCAACGAGGAAGTGAAAAAACAGAATTGAAAACGCCATCGGGCCGTATGAAGACCTTCTGATTTCAGTAGAAAGACGTAAACTGAAGTGGTACGGGCACGTCACACGATCATCTGGACTGGCCAAGACTATCCTACAGGGAACAGTACAGGGAGGAAGGCGAAGAGGCAGACAGAAAAAACGATGGGAAGACAACATTAAAGAATGGACTGGCCTTGACTGGAACATCATACGGCGGAAAGCTGAGAACCGTGAGGAATGGAGGAAGCTGGTTGTACAATCTACAGTGGTGCCCCAACGGTCAGCCAGACTATGGGACAGATGAGATGAGATGAGATGAAAGGCATCCGTACATTGTTTTTTTCAAAGGAATCGTTATGACTTGATAGTTCCGACTTTACCAATGACTCCAAACATGTTTCAAGCTCAGCATGGTTCTGAAAAAATGGAGTAGAAGTAAAGCATTCCAGTCTCGCAAAACATAACAAAGAGTATACTACACATTCACAACAAAGTGTAATATACTCCTCTACCTGATCTCTCACTCTCTCCTTCTGTGCACATTTTGTGCCCCCCTCACCTCCACTCTCTATCTCTCTCTTTATCACTCTCCTTCTCTTTGGTGATGTCTCCATATCTCCCATGTCTACTTCACCCGTCTCCTCAACCTATCCTATAATCTCTATCTCTCTGTCTTTCTCTCTCTCTCTTTTTCTCTATCTCTCACTCCCCTATCTCCCTCTTTTTACCTGATGTTCTGTAACTCTCCTTTTTGTCCACAGATATCAATGAGTGTGCTAGTGGTCCATGCAGGAACAGCGCTCCTTGTCAAGATCTAGTAGCCGACTACCAGTGTAAGTGCCTCCCCGGGTACAGCGGGAAAGACTGTGATGAGGGTAAGTTAGCAACTATTCTTCTATATTCATTTATTTATTTCAATTTGTTTTACACAGGGCAACTCTCTCAGAATTAAAACTGCTTTCCTAAAAAGAGCACCATGCCTGAATGAAGGTCTGTGTATAGATCTAGTCAATTATACGTATGGAGTTTGCGGGCTGGATTTACAGATTTGAACTGTTCCACAAGTAAGTACACACATTCACATATCTCTCTGGTGCTCTGCTGGAGGATGGAAAACATTCCATTCGTTTATGTCCTGAGCTTTTTCTTTCATTTGTTGGTATGTGTCATTTGCTTTAATACCATTCATCATCATAATTATTTTCATTCTCCTTGATCTTTTTCTTTACATCCTTCCCTCAGTGATATCATTAGGAATCCATCATCCCGCAGAATATGCACCGTAGAGTGCTTCGTCTCTCCTTCCATGTTATTCCTAACTTCCGCTCTTCCCCCACTCTCTGTAAGGTACAGGTTGATTCAGCTTTTAGGTGCGAATCTGATGACTACCGAAGGATTCATTTCCTATTGCTGTTTCATTCCGTACTTCATTTCACGACCGAAACAATTACCTTTGCTGCTTATCCACAGATGTGCATAGTTTGAGATTTTCCTACGCACGAGACCTTCATCTATTAAACCTCCTATGCTAGGGACGGTGCGATTTCCAAAATAATCTGTAACTTTTAACACACAATTTAGGCTTTCATCAATCGCTTGGGCTGGACTTGCACCCGCGGTCAACACGTAGCCGATATACCAAGTAGACCTGAGACATGGCTCTATTGCTTATTTTACATCAATGATAATTCAAAATCTCTTATTCCTTCTGTCAATATGTCAGTCGATTGAATCAGGTGTCGCCATCATACCTACAGTAGGGTTCGCCCCGTTGCCTGGTGGTCAAGACGTTGGGAGCTAGGGACATGGCTTGGATTCTATGCTTCCAATATCTAGCACAGTCTCAGCCTGGCAACCAGGTGGCCTTAAGTTTCTCCAAAGCTTGGTTTACGTGAGTTTAGTCGAAGGGTTTAAAAACTTGGTTTAAAGGCTAGGCAGGTTGCAATTACTCCACAGAATTGTAGAGTGAATAAATCTAATGTAGCAGTGACAGGTGCATTGGACTGTCTTCATCACAATGGACACAATGAAGATTGATACAATTGAATGCTGTGACGCGCTTAAACTCAATAGGCCTGTTTGCATGTTTGCAGGTTTCACCAGTTACTTTTAAACCTGTTATCAAGTAGTGTAGTTCGTAATGTATACGGATTTAATAATTCTTTACTGTATTAAATCTTATTTCATTGCTCCTGCATACGTTTTACGCTGAAGGACATCTATGCAGAGGACGAACTACCGAAACCTGCCCTCCGTATATTGAGTATTATTAGGTGTGCTATATCATGTGTATGTCTGTCATCGCTATCGCGTCCTATCTTAGTGTCAATTAAGCAAGTTATAATTTTTTTGGCTATTGTTTTTACCAACCCTTCATCCCCCATTTGCCAAGTCAATTATATAATACACTATTTTTAATCAGTAAAAATCAATGAATTCATACAAAAAAACCCTCAATATAATCACGATAATTTCCACAAGCTATCGAAAATGATAGAGTTGATGGTGAATCTTAGAACAAAATGAATGATGTCTATCATTAGAACGATCACAAAGACATCCGAGAAGTCAATTGTCAGTGCGTGCTTTAATAAATGCCATATGAATTATTCTGATTACGAAATACGTCAATTGAATGTTCGCATGGAGAATGTTTTAGGCAGTTAAATGGCCCAATCCAACAGTTCCGTTTCGTACGGAAGCATGGAGAGAGTTTGAATAAACAGGACCAATCATATTAAGGGAGTTATGAATGTTTGCAATATCATATCACATATATGCAAATCTCATTATTGTCAATATGTGAAATTGAAATGTGACGTAGTCATGGACAATTCTACCATTTGTCGTGTACACAAAAGTGCCTTCGTTCTCGGGCACAACTCGATACAGGACAAAACAAAAAGTCGTGGCATCATCGCTAAATAATATTGTCCTCGTATCGCATAAGGCAGATGCTCCTCAAACATCGAACTTCGCTGAAAGGAACAAGGATTGCTATCTATGAGGACCTTACTCCTAGGAATTTGGACCTGCTACATGGAGCGGAATCCTGTGAGAAAGTACACGATGCTTGGTCATCTGATGGCAGAGTATTTGTACTATCATCCAAGCGAAATGGTCATACAACTTAACAGATAATTCAAAACAAAGCTGATCTTTTGAGATTGTAAATATGGTGGAGACTCAGTGTAATAAGATTCTTTGGAATGTGTATGTTGCAATGTAATACAGCACGAATGTGATGATATCGTTATGATGCTAGAGTTGGATATCCCAGGATTGTTGACTTCTTCAGTCGGGAACATTCTCAATCATATTTACAATGTTGAACTTTTCACTGTTTTTTAATTTTTTTTCCTTCAACCCCCATCACACCAAACTATTTTTGATCTGTTTAATGACTTCATGGACGGGCTCGGACTGGCTAGGACGGTAGGGTGCTCCAGAACGTTGAGCCTGTTCAAAATTGTCCCGCCCTGCAATTATACGGAGGCATAACGTACTTAAAATGCGATGGACCTACTACGAAAGGACTGATTCCGTACTATGAACGGAATTGCCGTACTTCTATCCTACTAGGAACGTGTTACAACGTGACCTGGTCGAGCATCAATTAGCAGCAGTATAGCTCCCATGTAAATGTGTAAATAATCTCTATAATACGATCCTAGTTCGTTTAGAACGTGATATGAAGTGACTGTGGACGGGGTCAAGACGAGATGGACGTATTGAGGACTGTTTATGAACGAACTAGGGTCGTATTATAAACATTATTTACACATTCTATCCCGACCACAACCCGTTTAAAAAAATCTAGGATGGCTCCAAAACGTAGTGAGAACTAGTTTAGTGTGATGATAATTTGAGGCATATTTACAAAAAGAGGCAAAGGTGACTTGAATCACATGTACTTGTATTTATTATATATTGTTATATTCTTAATATCTTTATGAGTCACACAATATGACTGCTGAATCGGATTACCTCAGTGTAAATCTTCATATTTTTCAGTATTGAATTCCATTGTTTAAAAAAAGAATATTGATAAATTACATGCATGTCTATTAAATGTCAAAACTTTTTGTTGAGTCGTAGGAATTACAGAAACATGGATAAAAGAAAATGAGAAACTCTTGCCAATCCATGAATTTGATGGATATAATGTTCTCGATAGAGGTAGAAATGATCAGTCAGTCATGTAGATATTGTCATTAAAATTGGTCTTCAATATTGTTATGAGCAGTGATATTAATATATTTTTAGAATTGCAACTTTGTTTGCATTGTCTACTGTTTGTACTGTGACCGTGGTATTCTATCTTTGTTATGTAAAGTACTGAATTGTCCCGTTCTCGTCTCTGTTGGCATCCCCTTTTCCCTATTTCGTAGTTCATTTTGTAGTTACGAACTTGTTAATGAATCATTTGAGGGGGCCACACTTGAACAGACATTGTTTTTTAGTGGACCCCTCTGTTTCCAATATGATAATTGGAGATGAGTATGATCCAATGGGCACATAAGGCAGTAAGGCGAAACTTGATAAACCATCAAAATAGTAATTTTTTTATCCGGATGGGCACCATTTACAATCAGTAAAGGGGCACTTTTTCATTGTTCAAGGTTTATCCATAGATTTTTGGGGAAACTAGATGTTGTACTGTCAGCCCGGGAATGGTATTTTTTTAATTGCTAATTTCATTGCACATCATCACATATTGGAAATCTGGCGTAATCATGTTTTAAAACATACGTTTCCCTAACGTAATGTTTGCATATTTTACTACCGTGTTCACTATGAAACCAAACTATGGCACATATGGAGTTTGACATGCTATTTTTTAAACAATATACCACTCTATGAAGCATGTATGGATTAATTAACCATAGTATCATTTGAAAGCATGTTACTTCTTACTTATGAAAGGCAGGAAAATGTTTTCTATACAAGCTCATATTTTTCTCACAATTAAAGCTTCTTTTCGAGTTGTATATATATATATATATAGTGCGTCCCAGAAAAAAAAACGAAACCGAGAATTTCCGATCTTTTATCATAACTTAAAGATAAATTTGAGTTCTGATAAAAAAGAAAGAAAACGAATTATCACAGAATCAAACGAAACTTACACTGAATGTTAGAGATTACAAATAAATGTCATGTCCCAAAACAAATTTGGTAGAAAATGTATACTGGCTAAGTAATTACCATAGAAAGATAAGGAAATCAAGGTAAGCTAGCCCCGACACCATTTGTGTAGTCCCATATACATCTTCTTGTGTACAGTGATTGTTACTTTACCAACCCTGGGCCAAATTTATTATGATTTGGCTGACTCTAGAATCTTGCAGTGCACAGCAATACTTACATGCTACGTGATCAACTTTTTCTGATCCATTCCGCACCTTTTTCACAATGCAATCTCATTACCAGAACTCACCTTTATCTTTAAGCACAATTGAAATTAATAAATGACACATATTTCTAAAGCTTAGATCCTTTTCTATCATTTTGATGCAAGTCATACGATGCATATGTCAGGTATTAGTAAATAAAAACAATTTGGAGAGAGGGTTTCAAGGGCATCAAGTCATTTGTATTCTCTGAATGTGCATAGCTGATCGTCGGCGAAACGGAGTTAAATTTTTTGTCAACTCTGTGCTACTGCAGACAGCCAGTGAAAACGAATTCGTTCGATAAAATTGTGGAAATGCAAACATTACTTTAAACAAATATAGCTTTGTTATTCCTGGCTTATTTTTCCTGATTGACGTGTCATATGAAAGGGCAGAAAATGAACTTTTAGAAATGTGCTTTTCTTTCTGAAGTTTATATATCGCCCACCCAAATGACGCTTTGGTACCCTCTCCTCAAATTGTTTTTAATCACTCATGCATCATATGAGTATCATAAAATAAACGAGGCGGATCTAAGCTTTACAAATATGTGTCATTTATTGATTTTAATAGGGATTACGTTATGAAAAATCATCGACAATTCTTGGTTTCGTTTTTCTGGGACGCACTGTATATATTCATATATATATATATATATATATATATATAATTAGCGGTGTTTTTTCCTTTTTTAACGTGCAAATGTTTGGCCACTGCGCGCAAAGGTACTACAAAGGTCCAACACTTAAATTACAGAAATGTGAAGCGTTTTACACTTCATTGAAAAATAACCTCTACCGTGGTTTACCGAAATATGTCTAAACGAGGGTAAATTGTGATGTTGATTTAGATCATACAGATCTCGTAAATTGATAATGAACTCATTTATTACAAAATCAGTGAAATTTCTGCCGGCGTTTAAAAAAAAGAAATACCTCAGAGGTGGGTTTTTTCGATTTTGCATTTTCGTCCTGTTTACAGTTATTTCCTAAACAACTTCCGACGAATCACAGTATATGAGAAGAATCTACAAAGTTTTATTTGCAGTTTGAACGCAGCCGATGTAAATCAAATCAGAAAGATGAGAGAAACAGATAAAAATGAGAGTGAACACTTGTGATTAAAGAGAAGGTTGAGCTCTGGAAAGAGGTGATAAATAATTTGTGAGCGTTATCATTGTTATTATGCAAGTGTGGAAGAACATCAGATAAAAATGTTCCCTAAGAAGCATGGCTCTTCAAATGCCTTAATATTCTAAATATGGCATGTTAAAGCATAACAATCGGGATGGATTTTATGCCGCATGTTAGTGTAGTCCAAAATACATATTTCTGTGTACAGTGCTTGTAACTTGACCAAGACTGGGCCAAATTTCTTATAATTTTGATGATTCCAGAACCTTGCAGTACACACCAATACTTATATGCTTGATGACCAACCTTTTCTGATCGATTCCACATCGTTTCTTTGACAATGCAATCGCATGATCAGAACTCAACTTTATCTTTAAACATGTATTCATTTAAAGTTTATCACTAAAAAATAGCTCTTGCGAGAACAGGGGGAAATTGGGAGAGAAACAAGGGGAAAGTGTTAAGAATAAGAAAGGAGAANAATCAAAGAATTTTGACCAAGCGTTGCTGGACCCATAACAAGATTTCATATAGGTTTATTTGCGTTGATGTTATTTTTGTTTTATTCAAACAAGAAATCACCCATGATCGCGAAGACTTTCGTGAAACTAACTAAAGAATCATTTCACAGCCCTATTGTATATCTATTGCCTATAGAAATGAAGTTCAGAAATAGTAATGTGTTGTCATGTTTACACATTATAATGTGACGCATCCATTCTTGTGAAGTTTTCCCCCGATCGTGTTATCCTCAAGTTCAACATTGAAAGGTATCATGGAAAAAAAATGTGAAGTATGCTTACCAGTGATGAGAACAAGAAGGCAAAGCGAAATGACGGCATGGAATATCATTGAATTCCTTTTTAGCATGATGTCTCATTAATATAGTACCACATGTAGCAGAGAATGGCGAGTAAATGTAAAGTGATGTAGCATTACAGCTTACAGCTTGAAATCCCCAAACAAACTTTTCTTCATTATTATGAGCAAACATTACCCCTGAATAAAGGAGCGTGTTTTCACAAAAGATTGGGTAACACGACTTCCCGATCCTATCAAATAATTAATGGTTATAAAAGCAGAAGAGTTGAGTAATGGGCATTTTAATGACCTATCACACGAATTATGGGGACACATAACAGATGATAATGGTCCACAGCACTTGCATGGCGCCACGATAACAAAAATTACGTCTATTTAATAACCGTGCAAAAATATTTTGTATTGTATTTTGAAAGACAGAGTTTAATAATAAAGAATTTTGGGTTAATTTCTTGATATTTTATCCTGTTTTATGTGTTATGTTTTTATAGCGGTCAAATGCCAGTATGAAGAGAGAAACAAAATATGAATGAACTTTCTATCCCCTTCCAAATCCTAACAATACTTGTAAATATACATATAACATCCGGATCGGGTTATGAAACGGCGTACAACATTATTATGTTGTAAATGAAACGATCAATTGTGTTATGTGATTGGTTATTATGTGTTTTACGAGATCCAAGAATCTTCATTTTTAAAGAACTTTCTTACAACTCGTCGAAGATCTCAGACACATATATCTTTACATGGGACCATACAAACACTTTGCTGATAAAATGATCTGATATTATGATATAAACGAGAATAACAATCATATCTGGATTGAAAATCGAAGAGGAACAATGTCTAACGAGATGTAAATTAAAAATGGTAGAAATTAACTTTACGCTAGATGGAATACACACTCCATGCCTCTTGTGCATTCCATATGGCGTTGCTAATTAATGTTTTTTTCCTTCTATACATTATATATTTATATATCATAGAAAAATAATTTATATGGATAATCCTCCGTCACGGCAAAATCCGAGTATTAATTAGAACAATTGAAATGATAATCATTGAGACTTCTTTGAAAGCTGAAAGAGAAAAAAGGGAATTGAGTTCTCATATTTAATTTACAAAAACATCGGTTTTTTCTTTTATTTAAAAACCCTCTTCTTTTTAAAGAAAACACCGATAATTCTACTTGAAATACCCCCCCCC